>SKCR01012658.1:0-12221 GCA_019454045.1 Zanthoxylum bungeanum
ATTGGGGGGACATCGGGTACTAAACCTATTTCTGCGGAAGTTGCTGCCATCCAGAACCGGAAATTTTCCAATTTGGGAAGACCCCTGTCAAAGGTACTAGAGAAATTGAAGAGGCAAGGATTCTTAAAACCCTTGGAAGCCAAACCATTACCTAATCCCCCACCATCACATTATAACCTAAACCTTTACTGTTACTTTCACCAATAAAAGGGCCATGACACCGACAATTGCGCCCGACTCCGCCATGAAATCCAGAACTTGATAGACTCCAAAAAGATACCCGACCCTGAAACAGAATGCCCTAACATACACCAGAACCCTTTACCAAATTACCATTATGTCCCGCCCCAACCTATATGATAAACTCTGGCCTACCCGAGAACCTTGTCCTCAAATCCTTTGACCTCCAAGCCGTTTGCCTTGGGATTTGGGATAGTAACAACCGAACATGGGAAGAGTTTCTGGGCAGACTTCTCCAGTAGTGATGAAGAAGAAGTGAGGGGTATGACACGCAGCGGGCATTTCTACAATGATATGACTGATAAGGGTAAAAAAGTGTTATCAGAGGGTAGAGAAATGGCTGAGAATACAGAAAGTACCGAGGGAGATGTAGTGCTACAACAGTTGAGGAAAACCCGAGCGCAAGTGAGTATATAGGATTTGTTGTGTGCATCTCAGGAGCACAGGTGGGCCATGGTTGAGGCCTTAAGCAAGATTGTGGTGACGGAAGATGCCAACCCCGCAATGTTTGTTGGGTCAGTGCGAAAGGAGGCTTTGCAGACAATCACTTTTTCTGAGGAAGAACTCCCAGCTGAGGGGAGAAATCGTAATAGACCTTTGTTTATCAGAGCTAAAGTGAGGGGTAAAATGACCTCTTGTGTGATGGTGGATAACGGCTCATCCATTAATGTGTGCCCTTTGAAGATTTTGGCAAAGCTGGGTATGAAAGCAACAGATTTGGACCCCCCTCTAGTATGACCATCAGAGATGGAAAATGTATTTTGACGGAGCAGTGAATTACAAGGGAGCCAGAATTGGGATTGTGATAGTGACCCTCGAAGGAGAGACCTTGCCTTTGGCCAAAAGGTTGACATTCAGAGTAACCAACAACATGGCCGAGTATGAAGCATGTGCTTTTGGTTTGACTGCATTGATTACCTTGAAGGCCGAGAATGTGGAAGTCTACGGAGATTATATGTTGGTAGTCCAGCAGATGCGAGGAGAATGAGAGTTGAAGGAAGAACGGTTGAAACCTTACCTTTTTTACCTCAAAAAGTTGGCACAGGTTATCCCCGATTGTAAGTTCAGCACTTGCCAAGAGAAGAGAATCATATGGCAGATGCATTGGCCACACTCGCAGCGACTTGGGAAAATCCAGAAAAGTTAGTGATGAGACCGCTGATACTGACAACAGCAAGAATACATGTTTATGAGATAGAGAGAATTATGGAAATAGAGGTCGATGACGGTAAACCTTGGTATTATGACATTCAGAGGTATCTAGAACATGGGGAACTCACAGAGGCAAGCAAACGGTATTCAGTTGAAGTGTTTGAGAAAAAAAGAAGCTCAGCATGTAATGGAAGAAGTACACGCCGGGGTATGTGGTCCGCACATGAACGAGTTGAATCTGTCCCATAAGATAGTGAGACAAGGTTTTTATTGGTCAACCATGGAAACAGACTGCGCGAAGATGGTAAAGCATTGTCATGATTTTCAAGCACATGGTAATTTGAATCACTTGCCGCACACAGAGTTGCACGGGTTGTCAGAGTCGTGGCCTTTCTCAGCATGGGGAATTGATATAATCGGAGTAATTCGACTGAATGCATCGAATGGGCATCACTTCATAGTAGTGGCAGTAGATTACTTCTTGAAGTGGGTGGAAGCCGAATCATTCCGCAATGTTACAACAAAATAGATGGCAAAGTTTATAGCTCGGAACCTCATTTGTCGGTATGGTATGCCGCATCATGTAGTGACAGACAACAGAGTTCAGTTTCAAGGAGAGACGAAGGCAATGTTACAGAAATACGGGATAGGCCACCACAAGTCATCACCGTATAGAGCGTAGGCAAATGGGGCAGTTGAGGCAGCCAACAAGACTATAAAGACGATTTTAGCCAAGACGGCAGAGAACTGCAGAGATTGGGCCGAAAACTACCATATGCTTTGTGGGGGTACAGAACATCAGTAAGAACAACAACATGGGCCACACCTTACTCTTTGGTTTATGGAATGGAAGCAGTATTGCCAGTAGAAGTGGAAATACAATTTATGAGGGTATTAGCAGAGGCAGAATTACCAGAACAAGAGTGGGCCGCACAGAGGTTTGATCAATTAGCACTACTGGATGAGAAGAGAACGCAGTCTTTGTATCATAGGCAGTTGTATCAAAAGAGACTAGCCCGAGCATTCAACAAGAAAGTACGCCCCACCAAGATCAGAAAGGGTGATTTGGTACTTAAGCAATCAAAGCTGTCGATGACAGATCCAAGAGGAAAGTTCAGACCTAACTGGGAAGGGCCTTACATAGTGCAGAAAGTAATGGGAAATGGAGCAGTGAGGCTATCAGACTTGGAAGGGAACGAGTTCACCGAGCCGATCAACGTAAATAGATTGAAGCAGTACTTTGCCTGAGGGGGAGAAGACCGAGCAGTCACCAAGGAAATTGGCAGAAGACCTAACCCAACGGAATAAGAAAATCATTCATGCATACACGTAACATTGCATTCTCTTCGTGTTTGTTTTTGTTTTGTGTTCGCAGGTTCGAAGAAAGGATAAAGTGGCAGAAATGAGCCAACCAGCGTCAGCGCAGCTTCAGTTTCGGGGATAAGTCCCAGGAGGCGAGGCCCATATCGACTCGAGGGCGAGGACCCAGACCATGTCAGCTCGGGGGCGAGGCCATATCAGCTTGGGGGCGAGGCCCCACATTATGTCAGCTTGGGGGCGAGGCCCATGTCAGCTTGAGGGCGAGGCCCACATCGTCAGCAGTTTTGGGATGCGTCCCAGGGTCCAGGCGCCCCTGTTGTCAGTTGCAGTTCTTGGATGCGTCCTAGGGTCGAGGGCCCACTGCATCATCAGTTATAGTTTCGGGATGCATCCCAGGGTCGAGGGCCCACTACATCATCTATTCGAGGGCGAGGCCCTCATCTCCAGCGATATCGGGATGCGTCCCAGGGTCGAGGTGCCCCCGTTGTTGGTTGCAGTTATTGGGATGCGTCCCAGGATCGAGGTCCACTGCAGCACTATCTCAGCTCGAGGCAGCAGACGAGCCAGGTATGTGAAAATGCATTGCATAACTTTGATAGGATTGTTCAAAGTCACACACTGCACAAGTCCCATCAAAGTGGGGGCGACTATAGGCATTGCATTTTTTCATGTGAAACCCGATGATGAGTCTCAGTTGGAGGCACTACCTTTTTAGTTAAGGATATTGCGGGAAACGGTCGTCGGAAGGGAATCAGTGTTTCACTAGATTTTTATTCACTTGTTTAGCGTCAGGCCCACTTGTTGGACCTCCGTTTAAAGCACTCTTGGCCCAAAGCCACTCACCAAACCAACACAACACCTAGCTTACCAAGACAAAGCCCACGCCCACACCCACCTAGGCCCACACGCCCATGGCCTCTAAAATACACCCAATTAAATTAAAAATTAATTAAATTAAATATTAATTAACTCATTTACCAAATTAAATAAGACATAAAATATAATTATACCAATTAAAATATTATAACTTCCTAATCCAAAATATTATATACTAAATTAAAGAAAACTTTAAATTAAATCATACCTAATTAAGATAAATCACAAATATTATATACCTTACTTAACCAATATCATGCCTAAACAAGATAAATCTAATATTCAACCTTCCTAATTCACCAAAATTTGTCCCCCCCAATCAATCAAATCCTTTCCTTGATTGACACCAAATCTAATCTATTCCTTGTGAGACAAGACAAAGCCCTAGCTCTTGTCTATATAAACAACCCAAAACCAAAGCCAACCCTCTCTCCAATCTCTCAGAATTCACGCCCATACATGCCTAAGAAACCCTAGCACTCTTACGCATACAGCAAGAAGAAGCAATACAAACAATTCTCTTCATCTCCACCCTCACTTCACCGAAAATAAACCTTCAAAATAGTCCACTAAAACACCGAAACAGCAGCCCCAAAAAATGCAGCCATATCACCGAAAAACACCTTAAAACAGTCCTTAAAATCCTTAAAACAGTAACATAAAAAAACTGCACCCTTAGCCTCATTAAACAACCGAAAAATACAGCCCTTAGACCCCTAAAAAATACAAAAATAGTAGCTTTAAAGATTTGAAACAGTAAGTAAAGAATACAGAGAAAACAGCAGCAAAATGAAGGTCAAACAGCAGCAAAACGGAGGTCAAACAGCAAGCAAAACAGCAAAACAATGAGCTAAGATGCTAAACCAGTGAACCGGAGAAGTTGAGGAGCTTTAACCCTTCCGATCTCCGTGCAACGTAAGTCTGAAAGTCGGCAAAAAAGGTTAGACCTGAGGGTATTTTTCACACTTGTTTTCAGTTTTATCTTTATTATTTATTGAGTTTTGTTCGCATGATTACTATATTAAAATACATGTTGTAGCCCTTGAGTAGATAAATATGAATATATTGTAAAATGATGTATGTTGTGGCCCTTGAATAAAATGACAAATGTGTCACCTCTCGTGGTATATTGGATGGAAACCCGGACATAAGGTCCCCTATTCTGAGGGGTTAAAATCCTTCACCACGATGCTTTGCCGCGCCGGTTGATGTATATTCGATTGGATGTGAGATATGTTCAATCGGATACACGAAGCCCGATATCGTTGTCTTTACTTCTTTATATATGTATTATATTGTTTGCGTATGGGCTTAGTAAGTGCGATTAAAGGTCCTCTATTTTGAGAGGTTAAAATCCTTTACCACGATGCTTTGCCGCGCTGGATAGTGTATGTTCGATTGGATGCGAGATGAGTTCAATCGGATACGTGAGGTCCTGCATTGTGGATTTGTTTGTTTATGTATGTGTTTTATGCATCAGTTATGGTTCCATTCGAATGCGTTCTCGAACGCCACACGAATCTGAACCTTCTGTTTATCGTTCGAACGTGTTCTCAAACGCTACGCGAACGCGCACGTAGTTTCTTAGTTTCATCATGCATCAGGTCTGGTTCCGTTAGAACGCGTCCTCGAACGCTATACGAACGCGAACCTTCTGTTTACCGTTCGAACACTACGCGAACGCGCACATACTTTCTTTATTTTATCATGCATTTTCTATCATCAGGTCTGGTCCTGTTCGAATGCGTTATCAAACGCTACACGAACTCGAACCTTCTATTTACTGTTCGAACACGTTTACGAACGCTACATGAACGCGCACACACTGAACTGAGTCTGTCTCATCATATTTCATGCATAATTACCTATTGGGTGATCTCTCTTGCATTATGTAGTCAATCATATTATTTGTATTCCTGCATTTATCCATTCGATGTATTCATAAGATAGTACTCAAGCATGATTAGGTTGTTCTTAGTTTTCATATCATATGATCGAAATATGTTCATGAGATTGCCATGTGATGTTGTATGTTGTGATGATTAATTTCATGCATGTGAACTTAGAAATATAATTATCATTGGAAATAAGTTGTTTAGGCTTGGCTAAATTATTGCATAAATCATTTTATTACAAGTGGCATAAGTAAGGGACCATTCTGAACCCAACGGTTTGAGGTCTTCCCTTGCGAGGGGTGAGTGCGGCCTTAAATATCATTTTCCCGGTTCACATCGGGTGGCGACTCTATTATTCTCCGGTTTAGTCCCCCGCGAACTACTCCGTACTCCCAACTAGGCCGCGAGCCTAGAACAGCATGCGTCGCCCAGTTTCTGTATCCCACAATACGTTACTGTTATCTCTTCCTAGTACTAGTATAATATGGGAAAGAAGTCTATATCTCGATTGGTGTTGGCGTCATTGTTCTAATACTTGTGTCTTGGTAGAATCCATCACTTATATAAAGTAGGTATGACATAGGTTTTATCAGAATGACTTCTATAACTACTATACCGAGAGGTTAGAATCCGTGTAGTTTAGTGTTGTATCTATATCGATTTTCTTAAGGTAAGGTAATGTAATCATTTCTGCTCACATCTTTCTTTTACTTACTTGTATGCCTGGGTTTGGAAATCTGTACTCTCTTTTTAACATCTTTAATTCCTCAGGATTTCATGTCTAACTATGATTTATCCCCATTTCTTATGTTCCTTACTATTCTTTTGCCAGTCGGAGGACTTGTCATCTATACAAGGTATTCCATACTTATTGATTTATCTTGAAGGAATTCCTTAGGGAAGGGAAGATTCTTTTGAAAATGAGGAAACTTTATATAGGTCTAATTGTCATTCTTACTCTTACTCAGACTTTTGTATCCCTTCTTACTATTACAATTTCTAGTATTCACTTTATCATCTACTCTTGTATCTTTCCCACTTACTGTCTCTTGGTTTCTTGAGTATCTATATATATCCTTTCTTACTTTTCTTATATCTTTCCTTTTCCACTCTTTACTTAACTGTTCCTGGGACTCTACTATATGTTTTCCCAACTTGTCTTGAACTTAGGCTATTAGGTCAGGATTACTATCAAAAGTCCTTAACTAGAACAATAATTTTAATTACTTTTTATTAGAAATAGAATTCGAATAACTTAGGAGTTATTACTAACCTGTCTATAGAGCTAGAAGGCGTACTCGAGGATCAGATATTGGAGAGGTAGTGCCTCGTATATGGATATCTCGGACATACTGCTTATACTAGACCACAACACTCTTCCCACTGCATTCACTGACTCCCTAAACTATGCTCTGATACCATCTTTGTAACATCCCCAATCTAGGGGATGCTACAGGCAAAGAAGAGGACGTACTATCCCCTTGAGCCTCAGACTTTCTAACAATATAAAACTCATTGATGTATATGTTGGATAATATGACCCATAGCGTCACTATTTGCACAGATCATTGTGTTGCTGTAGCAAATTAACTATGTAACAAGGAAATTGCACTCTCGTCATTTGTGATTAGATCACCATAGATATATAAATGAAGAGAGGTCCCTATGATTAGTTCCTGGATTGAGATGATATGAGACAGTATCAGTCCACGAAGATTAATCATTAAATATCCCTAGCCGTAGTATTATCGAGACTGGACATCGATAATGCGGGGAATAGGATAGTATGCACTTGTGCGCGTTGTGGAGGGCACAACGACATAGTTCTCATATATATAAGTATTGGATACTTGTGCAAGTGCGATAGGAGGTCGTGTTTCACCGATGGTACGGGAAACAGCTTCGCTCTGGATAGACCCTTCGGAATCCCATGGTATTATGACTAGGTGTCTATGGGAGGCCGAAATCAAGGTAGGTGTGTATAGTCTTAACCTGAGACTTGCATCGCTAATACTTACGACAATCGGTAAACTTTGGTTTTGGTGGTGGGGGGATCTTAACTGGTTCTGTGTTCACCTCTTCTGGGTTTATCAGGAATCGTAGTGTATTGGATGTGATGTCAAGACGGAAGTGTCACTCCAGTCATAATGGAGATGATGTCACGCAGGATACGGTATTAGTGCTCTTAAGTGATGCGCATCCAATCGTGATATTATGACCAGGTCATGAATATCCGATTATAGAGACTAGTTACCAGACATCCGATATGTGTTTCGGACGAGGCAGACACTTATCCAGCCCCAGCCCTAGCACGTGACTATCCGATACTAGGCCGATACGCACAATACAATTGTATACTACGCTTGATACAGATCTTAATATTCTTATAAGGATATGTCCGGAGAATTGGGTAGACTTGGTGCTTTGCTAGGAGTCGACCTTGTCTCGTAAATGTTAGAACGTAGTACTTGGTACGTACGTGATTCGAATACTCCGACGACCGTATTTACTGCCAACTTATCCGGAGATCTCATGGGTCGCTTCCCGATAATCCACCGATGACGCACAACTCGCACTCTTGAATAATCTGGGATTATATAGAAGATGAGAGAGAAAATTAATCTAGGATTAATTACGGAGATATTTTATCTAGCATAAAATATCATCTAGAGAGAGATAACGATTAATTTGGAATTAATCGGTAAATTAATATATTCGATATATTAAACGAAATTAGATTTCGACGCGGAATTAAAATTAGATTTTAATTCGGGCAAACGAGTTAATTTAGAATTAATTCGTTACCGACGTAAATAATAATTTCGCTAGCCGCAATTATTCGATTTAATTAACGTCGCGACGTAAGCTCGGTATTTCGGAAATATCGAACTCGAACGCGTGAGTGCACGTGGGCCCACTTTCATTTGGAAACGTGTGGGGCCCACATGACACATGTCATATTATGCATTATTTAATTCTAATGCATTGCATGGAGATAGTGTACAATGCACTCAATGGTTTTGCATGGAAATTGAGTGTTTGACACTCTAAGCCATTGCATGATTTGTGTCATAAGTTTATTATTAATTTAATAAATATTATCGCATAAATATAAATTGATTTTTTGTAACAAAAATCAATTAACACAATTTCATCTCTCTCAAACTCTCTCATCTCTCTCACGCCAAAGTGTGGCTGTTCTTCACTGGTTTTGAACCAGTTTGGGCGTGAACATAGGGAAGCAAGGGTTGGGTTTTCATGGTGAAAACCGCAAGTGCTAGCACACTACGAGTCTTGCGAAGGTGGTAGGGAGGTTCACCAATGAGCCGGGATCCATCGGATGAAGCTCGGAGCTCCGTTTCTTCACTCAAATTTCTGTTTTGCAGGGCAGTGGACTGCCACCAGTGGGCGTGAAAGGCAGTGAAGAAAATGGCTTGATTCGTCTCCAAATCGACTCAACCGATCAATGTGAGTATTCCGCTACCTCCGTTGATGTATTCACGCATGTTTTCATGTCTTGATTTGATCTTGGGACCTTAGAATAAACCAACAATGGCATCAAGAGCTAATGTTGCAAGCATGAAATTGTAGGGCTTAAAATTTGGGTAAATGTGATTTGAGCATGATTTGAATAAATTGATTGTTTGAGTATGCTTATAACATGTTTAATTTCATCTTGGTTGGACTAATTTGATGAAAAGTGATTTGGAATTATTTTCCCCAAAATGGATGTGTTGGCCGAATGGTTTGATGATTTTTGGGATCTTGGATTTTTTGATTTTTAATTCATTTGATGAGTTAGAATCGATTAGGTTGACGTTAATTTGAATCGAATTGGATTGGATTTCGAATTGGACAAAAACCCCAAATTCCTTACCATGGCCGAATGTATCATTGCCCTAATGTCTTGGTAATTTTGGTTTTGTGACATTGGATGTGTATGAAATCAAATCGGATGGTGATTTAATGTCGATTATAGGCTTGATTGGATGGAAACCGAATCGGACACAAAATCCCTCCTTGGCCGAGAGCATGAAAGCATGTAATGGGTTGATTTTTCATTTAGTGTGTTTGACATATGATAATGAATTGAATATGATTAATAAGACTAATTTGGTGTTTTAAAAATATTGATTTAGTCGATTAATCATGTAATGCACTTTAGGTAATTAAATTACGTAATTGGATTAGTGTAATTTAATTATTTAGGCTTAAATTGGATTTGGGCTTGAATTGTTGTAATTGGGCCTTTTGGGCTTGATTTATCAAGTTTGGTTTAGGCCAAGTGGATTGGATCCAATTGGGCCCAAAACCTTAACCATAAAGCCCAATTGCGACTAATGAACCTTTAATGTTTAATTGGGCCTAATGGGCCGAAATTGATTTCTAAGGCATTTTGGGTGATTCCACTATTGGGCTTTGGTTGCCGAAGCCCATGCCTAAAGAAATTAGTTAAAGCCCATTGGACTTCAATTGAATTGACGTTGGACGTTAATCGGGCTTTGAGTCCCGACGCGATTGAATTTGGAATTTAAATCGTAAAGGTTTATTAAATAAAAGTGTAATATTTAATTTTGAATTGAATAGTGAATTAGTATTAAATACATGTTAAATTGGATTTAATTATGTAGTTTAATTTAATTCATGAATTCGTACTTTGAGTACTTATTCGCAAAAACGAGTTTGACTCGAACAAAATCAAATCGTTGTTTGAACATTGGATGATCACTTAATTATCAGATTAATTAATTTGATTAGATTGATTGATAGCATGCTTATGTGTGTGAATACGTGGTTGTGTTGAATGAATAATGTATATCGGATGGATATTAGTCAGGTGGGCAATTTTAGAAATTGTTGTAATAAATTCGATTTATTAAATTGGACCTGCGTGTCCAGCCTTATCACCTTCTTTCTCTTTGTATTCTCTTCTCACCTATTCCCCTCTATGTATATGAGGTTTCTTTAGAAGTGTAGAGTGTAAGTAGGTAGAAGTAGAAGTAGTACAAGTGCTAGCTTGAGTAAGAAAGGGAGAGAGATTTGATCTAGGATCAATGTGTAAAGTATCCATCCGCATATCATTATTTTATTTCATACTCGCTTTATTATGTATTTAGAATGCATGTTAAGGGTGTATGATGATGAGACCTTAACAAAGATAATTAAATTGGTAGCCAATTTGCACGCGAAAAACCCTCGTTTTATATTAAGCAAATATCCTTCCATTGAATGATTCTTGTTCAAGATCCGAAGTTGGCATTGGTTTGTTTTTGACCAAAGTCAAGACCTTTGTCAATCAAGGGAATCATGAGATGAGAGTTTTGTTGCATATCGGTGTCTTGTCCAAATCGTGATTTTTATTGGCCAAAGTCAAGATCACTTTTTGTCCAATGACATTGATTACGAAACTTTCCTCGTCAATGGGTCCCGCTTAACTGGAATCATTAGGTTTGTTTTTGCCAAAGCCAAGGCCTAGATGATTCGGAGGATAGGGTTAGGAAAATGTAATGGATACATTGACATTATACATATGTTTCGGACTGGATGTCCACCTAACCGGATCTAGGAATTGGATTGGATCCAATTGATCTGTGAGATCTACCTAGTTAAATAGCATACAGCTTTTATTGGCCAAAGTCAAGGTTGTGTGTTATTTAATAGGATCCTAGCCCACTAGGAAACACGGTTTCCCGAGTACTCCACAGAGGGTTAGAGGCTCGACGAAAAATAGTGGGAGGCAAGTATTGAATTGCAACATTCGTCGTTCGAATACTTGCTAAACACGCTCATTTATATTTTCTCGTCACATTAATCAAAAGTATTAGTCAGACTAATTTTTATGTTGTTTTAAAAAATATTATAGTTGGACTATATACAAACTCATTCAATATATAGTTGATTTATAATTGGATTATAGTAATCAATATAATTGAATTAAAATGATAGTTGATTTATAATTGGATTATAGTAATCAATATTAAAATTATAGTTGATTAATAATTGGATCATTGTATCATTATAATAAATAGTACCTTATTAATTGATTAATAGTTGGACTATTGAAATCAAGAAAAGAAAGAATTGAAAGGTTGGAATTGGTTTCTATAATATGTCCCAAGGAAAGATTATTAAGCATATATGAAATACAAAAAAGAATATATATAAACATAAAGTATGGCGGAATCATACTTACAATATCTTGTGATGAAGAAAATCAAGCCAAGATGGAAGCTCCAAGGTGGATGATTTTCGGCCAAGGTGAGAAGATGTGGAAAGCTCCAAGCTTTGAGTATTCCAAGCTCTATGATGGTTTCCCTATCACCTCTTTTGATCCCTTGAAGGTGTGCTAGCCTTGCATGTGAGGAGATGTTCCAAACAATCACACTTTCTTCAAGCTTTTGGCAACCAAAATGAAGAAGAAGAAGATGAAGACCAAAAACTGCATGCAGTTTTCGGCCAAGTGAGAGAGAGAAGAGAGATTTTTCTTTTTGTTCTTATTATTTTGATACCAAAAATCAATTTATATTTATGCCATAATATTTATTAAATAATAATAAATCTATGACACAAGCCATGCAAAGGCTTAGAGTGTCAAACACTCAAATTCCATGCATAACATTAGAGTGTTATATACACTATCACCATGCAATGCATTATCAATAAAAAAATACATTAATGACATGTGTCAAGTGGGCCCCACACGTTTCCAAATGAAAGTGGGCCCACGTCCACTCACGC
>SKCR01012659.1:0-12169 GCA_019454045.1 Zanthoxylum bungeanum
AGATTCGGTATATCAGTCGGTTCATTGCCAAGTTGACTTCAGTGTGTGAGCCTATCTTTAAGCTGTTGAGAAAAGACCAGCCAGTAAAATGGAATGAACAGTGTCAGACAGCCTTCGACAGAATCAGAGAGTATTTGGTAAAGCCACATGTTTTGAAACCTCCGAGACCAGGAAAGCCTTTGGTACTGTATTTGGCTATAGAGTCAGAAGCATTGTGAGCAATGATGGTACAGGCAGATGGGAACAGGGGGTATAACATGCAGTTTTACTATCTGAGTAGAAGATGCTCCGTATGAGGCTCATTATCAAGAGGTAGAGAAGATCTGTTTGGCAGTAGTGTGGGCTTCCAGAAAGTTGCGACATTACTTCCAGTCCTACAAGATCCAGGTAGTGGCAAAAGAGAACCCTTTGAAGAATCTGCATTCAGTGCCGTCGCTAGTGGGAAAGTTGGGCAGATGGTTAGTATTGTTGACAGAGTTTGACATTGAGTACCTCACCTCCAAGGTAATCAAGGGCGAGCAGTGGCGGAGTTCCTAGCACTACAGCCTATTGAGGGGGATCAGTATAAGTTTGAGTTCCCAGATGAAGAAATCAGTGCTATAGCAGTTCAGGGATGGAAAGTGTATTTCGACGGAGCAGTTAATTACAAAGGAGCCGGAATTGGAGTTGTGATAGTGACCCCCGAGGGAGATACTTTGCCCATGGCCAAGAGGTTAACATTCAGAGTAACAAACAACATGGCCGAATATGAAGCCTGTGCTTTTGGGTTGACTGCATTGATAGCCTTGAAAGCCGAAAGTGTTGAGTCTACGGAGATTCGATGCTGGTAATCTGTCAGTTGCAAGGAGAATGGGAATTGAAAGAGGAACGATTGAAGCCCTACCTTTTCCACCTCAGAGAGTTGGCCCAGGCCATCCCTAATTGTAAGTTTCAACACTTGCCGCGAGAAGAGAATCAGATGGCAGATGCACTGGCCACACTTGCAGCTACTTGGGAGAATCCAGAGAAGTTAGTGATGAGACCATTGGTATTGACTACAGCAAACAGGCCGATTTATGAGACATAGAAAGTTCTGGAAGTGGAAATTGACGACGGTAAGCCTTGGTACCATGACATTCAGAGGTATCTAGAGCACGGGGAATTCCCAAAAGGGGCCGGCAGAAAAGACAGATTGGCCATTCAGAAATTGGCCTCTCAATATGATCTTGAAAGAAGAACTGTACAAAAGACAAGCAAACGGCATTCAGTTGAAATGTCTGCGAAAAGAAGAAGCTCAGAAAGTGATGGAAGAGGTACATGCCGGAATATGTGCTCCGCACATGAATGGGTTGAACTTGTCCCGCAAGATAGTGAGACAGGGGTTTTATTGGTCGACTATGGAGACAGACTGCGCAAGGATGGTAAAGCACTGTCGCGACTGTCAGATACAGGCAATCTGAGTCATCTGCCACATACAGACGGGCTGTCAGAGCCATGGCCGTTCTCAGCATGGGGGATTGACATGATTGGGAAATTCGACCGAATGCATCTAATGGGCATCGCTTCATAGTAGTAGCAGGGTGGATTACTTCTCAAAGTGGGTAGAAGCTGAGTCGTTCGGGAACATTACAGCAAACAGATGGCCAAGTTCATAGCACGGAACCTCATTTGTCGGTATGGTATGGCCACACCACGTGGTCACGGACAATGGGGTACAGTTTCAAGGAGAGACAAAGGCAATGCTACAAAGGTACGGGATAGGCCATCATAAGTCATCACCTTATAGGCCACAAGCGAATGGGGCAGTTGAGGCAGCCAACAAGACTGTGAAGACAATTCTGGCTAAGATGACAGAGAACTGCAGGGATTGGGCTGAGAGACTACCGTATGCCTTGTGGGGGTACAGAACGTCAATCAGAACAGCAACGGGTGCAACACCTTACTCTTTAGTGTACGGGATGGAAGCAGTACTACCGGTGGAAATGGAAATACAGTATATGAGGGTATTAGCAGAGATAAAGTTACTTGAGTCAGAATGGGCCGCACAGAGATTTGATCAGTTAGCACTGTTGGAGGAGAAAAGGATAAGAGCCTTACATCACATGCAGTTATATCAGAAGAGACTAGCCCGGGCCTTCAACAAGAAAGTACGTCCCACAAAGATCAGAAATGGTGATTTAGTACTTAAGCAGTCGAGGCCGTCGACAACAGATCCGAGAGGGAAATTCAGGCCGAACTGGGAAGGACCCTACATCGTTAAGAAAGTCATGGGAAATGGAGCAGTGAAGTTGTCGGACCTCGAGGGAAATGAATTCACAGAACCAATCAATGTTGACAGGTTGAAGCTGTACTTTGCTTGAGAAGACTTGGTCGCCAGTGGAAGACCTAACCCAACGGAATAAGAAAACTCATGCATACATGCATACACGTAACCTATATTGCATCTTTTTGTGTTTGTTCTATTTTGTGTAAACATGTGTTGAAGACGGAAAAGGGCGAGGCCCATATCGGCTGAGGAGCGAGGTTCCACATCACATTATATCAGCTTGGGGGCGAGGCCCATATCGGCTGAGGAGCGAGGCTCCACATCACATTAATCAGCTTGGGGGCGAGGCCCATATCGGCTGAGGAGCGAGGCTCCATTCACATTATATCAGCTTGGGGGCGAGGCCCATATCGGCTGAGGACGAGGCTCCACACCATATTATATCAGCTTGGGGGCGAGGCCCATATCGGTTGAGGAGCGAGGCTCCACCTTGTACCAGCTTGGGGGTGAGGCCCATATCGGCTGAGGAGCGAGGCTCCACATCACATTATATCATCTTGGGTTCGAGGCCCATATCGGCTGAGGAGCGGGCTCCACATTGTACCAGCTTGGGGGCGAGGCCCATATCGGCTGGGGGAGGGAGGCTGTGTAGCGAGGCTCCACACCACATCACAGCTTTCGGGGCGAGGCCCATATCGGCTGAGGAGCGAGGCTCCACATTACATCAGTTGCGGGCGGGAGGCCCACATCATCACAGTATTGAGATACGTCTCAGGATCGAGGTCCACTGCAGTATCAGCTTAGCTCGAGACAGCTGTAGCCAGGTAAGTAAAAAAATGCATTGCATAGACTTTGATAGGACTGTCATTGTCACACACTGCACAAGCCGCATCAAAGTGGGGGCGACTGTAGGCATTGCATTTTCGCATGTGAAACCCGATGATGAGTCTCAGTTGGAGGCACTACTTTTTAGCTAAGGATATTGCGGGAAACGGAGGTCGGAAGGGGAAATTCAGAATAAGTGCGTCATCAAGTTCATTCCACAAGTTCACTGTCTTCATTGGTGCTGCGTTCATTACTGCGTTCGAACGTCAGGCAGATTGCGGACGTTCGTGCCACTTTCGAATTGGCGTTCGAACGGAGTCGGTATTCATGGTTTTGCTGCTAGCCTCGCACCCCAGCCCAATTAGCCCCCCAAAGCCCATAAAACACACCCCAAATTAAATAAATAAATATTAATTAAAACATTAACTAAATAAGATATTAATATAATTAATTAAATAATTAAATAAAACATTTACCAAACTTAAACTAAAATCATGCCTAATTTAAATAATTTGAATATATCATATACTAAAATTAAAAAGAAGATATGCCTAATTAAAATCAATCCTAACCAATTAAAACCAATCAAATATTTGACTTCCTAATCTAATAAGACATCTACCAATTTTAAAATAGTTGACTTCCTAATTTAAAATATTTTGTCCCCCCTCAATCTTGTGTATACCATTCTTAGGACTCCTAATTTGGGAACTAGATCTCTTCCTTGTGAGACAAGGGCAAACCCTAGCTCTCTTCTATATAAACAAAGCTCACCAAGCCTCCCCTGGTCTCCTAATTCACGAAAATTCACAAAAAAAAAATAAAAGAAAAAGCTTCAAGGTTTCACGGCAAGAAGGTAGAAAAGAGGCAAGGAAATTTCTCTTCATCTAATCCCTCCATAACCGAAAAACACCACCATCCTCCACCCCTCCATTGCCGCATCTTTAACCTATTTTCACAGCCCCAAATCACACCCAAACCAACCTTAAAAACAGCAGCAAACACGCCCCTAAACAGCAGCAAACAGTCCCTCCATTACCGAAAATCACAGCCCCTTAAACCCCCCCACACATCACAAAAAAAACTGCACTTTTTTTAACCACTAAAACTGCACTATTTAACCCCTAAAACAGCAGCAAACACGCCCCTAAACAGCACCAAACAGCCCCTAAATCACCCGAGTCAGTGAGTAAAAACTGCACATCTAACTCTTAAAAAAACACAAAAAAAAAAATCTGCACTTAAAGCCTTAAAAAAACATCAAAAACAATAGCCTAAAACGCCAAAACAGTGAGCTGAAACAGTGAGCAGAAATACAGCGAAAACAGCAACAAAACGAAGCCAAAACAACGGAAGAAACAGTGGAACAGCGAGCCAAAACGCTAAGCTAGTGAACCGGAAGAGTAAGGAGCTTTTATCCCTTCCGATCTCCGCGAAACGCAAGTCCGAGGACAACTAAAAAGGTTAGACCTGAGGGTATTTTTCACTCTTATTTCTATTTAATTTCTGGTCATTTATTTTGATTATATTTTCTGTATTTGTTGCATTTGTTGTGTATATGATGTTTGTTGTGGATGTTGGATGAATGGAAGTGTCGTCTCTTGTGGTATATAGGATGGAAACCCAGACGTAAATTCCGTAGCCGAATCCGAATGGACGGTAGTGCGGTCTGTACTTGGGATACAACTCCACGTATCACTTGAGTAAACGGCACCCTTTTTTTTGTTTTGTGTTGCTTTGGTTTATTTATTTTTCGTCACTTAAATTTTGCATGTTGCTTATTTGTGCATTACTAATCGAGCGCATGGGCTTAGTAAGTGGAATGAAAGATCCCCTACGGGGAGGGGTTTAAACCCTTTACCACGATGCTTTGCCGGGCCGGTTGATGTGTCTGGTTGAATGCAAGATACGTTCAATCGGGCATGCTTAGTTTGATATGATGTGTCTTTATGTTTTTTTATGCATGGTTCAATCAAGCGGTAAGGGGAAAATTAGTATTGAAAGATTGATGGGAAGGGTTAAAGCCCTTTACCACGATGCTTTCCCCGCGCCGTTTGATGTGTGTCTGGTTGAATGCAAGATACGTTCAATCGGGCATGGTTAGTTTGATATGATTGTCTTTATGTTTTTTTATGCATGGTTCAATCAAGCGCATGGGCTTAGTAAGTGGAATGAAAGATCCCCCATGGGGAGGGGTTTAAAGCCCTTTACCACGATGCTTTGCCGCCCGTTGATGTGTGTCCGTTGAATGCAAGATACGCTCAACGGGCATACTTAGTTTGATATGATTGTCTTTTTGTTTGTATGCATGATTTGATTGATGCGCATGGGCTTAGTATGTTGGTCTAAAGGTCCTCTCTTTGAGAGATCAAGAGCCCCAAAAGGCCACCTTTACGGCAGTACTTCGCCGCGCCCATTTATTTTGTTGTTTATGTATTGCGTCCTATTTCATGCATCAGGTTTGTTCCCGTTCTAACGCATTTACGAACGTAACTCGAACGCGCATGCATTTTGCCTTATCATGCATCAGGTCTCATTTCCGTTCGAACGCGTTCACGAATGCCATACGAACGTGAGCATTCTGTTTCATTTCTGTTTGAAAAACGCCACACGAACGTGAGTATTCTGTTTCATTTCCGTTCGAACGCGTTCACAAACGCCATACGAACGTGTGCATTCTGTTTCATTCCCGTTCGAACACGTTTACGAACGCTATTCGAACGGGAACCTTCTGTTTACCGTTCAAATGCGTCTACGAACGCTGCACGAACACACACGGTAAACAGATCCTCTTGCATCACATTACGACATGTCCATCTTAGCATATGGTTACCCCTTTGTACGCTATGCATTTCTATTACCTCTCTAGTTGTCTGTTTCCGTTATGTGCCTACAATATTATTTGTCGTCATTTTGATTTCCTTTACGTTACATCCAAATGTTACCATGACTGTTTGTGTTTATATTTACATGAATGATTGAATTCTTATGACGTTATATGCTTGTTGTTGCAATGGCCTACTTTTGACCATGTGAATTTGGCAATAAGATTTGGTTTCATGTATGTTAGATGTAAATTATGCTTTTAAGCATGTGAATCTAGGATTGTGTTTCACTTGGAAATATATGTCATAGACTTGGTTGGATTATTGCATAAATCTTTACATTACAAATTGCATAAGTAAGGGACCATTCCGAACCCAATGGTTTGAGGTCTTCCCTTGCGAGGGGTGAGTGCGGCCTTAAATCTTTGTCTCGGTTCACACCGGGTGGCGACTCCCTTATTCTCCGGTTTAGTCCTCCGTTGGCTATTTCATACTCCCAACTAGGCCCCCGGGCCTGGAACAGCATTGCGTCGCCCAGTTCCCTGTGTTCCCACAATAAACTTTATTGAATTTGATTCTATCCAATCAAACCAACACATCAACATTTAAACATGCATTTAAACACATCATTTCATGTTACAAAAATAAAAAAAAAATCTGCAGTCCAAGACAGAAGCATTCAGCCAGCTTAAGGAATTATCAAAATTTTTGATCCAATCAATTTTTCTCAAATCTAATCATGCACAACTCTAAGTTAACATAATCTAAGCATGCTCAAAGCATCAATTTGAAGAAATCATGCTCAAAACATAAAAGCCCCAAATTTTAGTCTCATGAACCCTAAAATTTTCATGCTTTAAATTGGCTCTTGATACCATTGTTAGTGTTCAATGAACGTGCCAAGGATCTAATAAGCATGTAAAGGTGTTCATAAATTCAAAATAATTTGCAGAATATACTTACAATGAACGTATTTGAGCTTTAAAATTTTGAGAAGAGATCTCCAAGATCCAAGCTTTAAGTGATGATTCCAACTCTTGAAGTAGTTTCCCTATCACCTTAGTTGATTTCTCCAAGTGCTAGCTTTGTTGATTTTGCAACAAAATCAAAGAGATGAAGGAAAGAGGCTCACGCCCATGGAGAGGATTTTTAGGGTTTTTCATTTCCAAAATGTGTTACAAGTGTGTAGAGTGAAGAGAGAGAGAAGGCTTTTTTGTTTTGTTAAAGGGTTTTACCCTTTTACCCAAAACCATGTAGTTGGGGTAATTTGATTTCACCTAAACCAAGTAGTTGGAAAGTAAGTGGTTTTGGCATAAATGCCAACCACCACTTCACATGTGTGACATGTGTGAAGTGGGCCTCACCATTTTGAATTCAAAACTCCAAATGTCTCTACGAACATTTGCCGTGGCTCGGATCCATTTAATCCGATTAAATGAACTTTCGTCACTAAATAATTAAATATAATTTAATTAAATGACGATGCCTCGCAAATATATAACGAACTTCGTTTACGAATTAATTCTAAATTAATTCGTTCGTTCGTATTAAAGTCCGACTTTAATTTCGTAACGAAATCGAATTCATATTAATATATCTGATATATTAATTTTAGCCCATACGAATAAATTAAATAGAAAAATCAAATTTAACTATTAAATTTATTTTACCGATTAATTCCAAATTAATCGCGTTCTCTCTCTTCCGAACACATTTAATCCCAGATTAAATAATACCTCAATTAATCCCAGATTTTTTTTCTCCATCTTAATTAATCCCAGATTAATTCTAATTTAAATCAACTGTCATCGGTGGATCTTTGGGAAGCGACCCAAGAGATCCCTGGATATGTTGGCAGTAAATACGGTCATCGGATTATCCGAATACATGCGTACCTCGTACCACGTGCTTACCGATTTACAAGACATGGTTGGCTTCTAGCAAAGCACCGTGCCTACCCAATTCTCCAGAAATATTCTTACTGGAATATATAATCTATGTCAGGCGTAGTATACGTAGTATTGCATATTGCGATCCAGTATCGAATGTCACGTGCTAGGCCTGAGGCTGGAATGTGTCTGCCCCGTACGAAGTACATGTCAGATGTTTGGTAACTAGTCTCTATAATCGGACATACATGACCTAGTCATAATATCCCGATGACTGCAGTACTTAAGAGCACTAGTACCGTATCCTACGTGACATCATCTCCACTATGACTGGAGTGATACTTCCGTCTTGACATCACACCCAATACACTACGATTCTCGATATACCCAGCAGAGGCGTACACATAACCTGTTAAAGCCCTGGACGACCAAAAAAAAGCATACCGATTGTCGCAAGTATTAGCGATGCAAGTCTCAGGTTAAGACCAAATACACCTACCCTGATTTCGGACTTCCATAGACACATAGTCATACTACCAATGGAATTACGAGGGGTCTATCCACAGCGAAGCTGTTTTCCGTACCATCGGTAAAACACAACCTCCTATCACACTTGCATGAGTATCCTATACCCAAATATATGAGAACTATGCCGTTATGATCTCACATAACGCGCACAAGTATAATACTAGTTTATTCCGCATTATCGATGTCCAATCTCAATAATACTACGACTAGGGATATTTAATGATTAATCCTTCGAGGACTGATACTGTCTCATATCATCTCAATCCAGGAACTAATCATAGGGACCTCCTATCATTTATACATCTAGGTGATCTAATCACAAATGATAAGAGTGCAATCTCCTTGTCACATAGTTAATTTGTACAACAACACCATGATCTGTACAAATAGTGACGTTATGGGTCATAACTGTCCAACATCGAGGCCCCCGTTGTTGGTTGCAGCTATTGGGACGCGCCCCAGGATCGAGGTCCACTGCATCATCAACTTAGTTCGAGACAGCAGGCAAGTCAGGTGGCAACTGGCGAGGCAGGTAAGTGAAAATGCATTGCATAACTTTGATAGGATTGTCACTGTTACACATTACACAATTCCATCAAAGTGGGGGCGACTGTAGGCACTGCATTTTTGCATATAAGTCCCTATGATGAGTCTCATTTGGAGACACTACCTTTTAAGTCACGGAAGTCGCGGGAAACGGACGTCGCAAGGGGAAATTCAGAATAAGTATGTCATCAGATTCATTTCACAAGTTCACTGTTTTCATTCGTGCTGCGTTCGTGACCACGTTTGAACGTCAAGCAGATTGTGGGCGTTCGTGTAGCGTTCGAATCAGCATTTGAATGGTGTCGATATTTCTGGTTTTGCTGCTAGCCTCACATCCAAGCCCAATTAGCCACCAAAGCCCATAAAACATATCTAATTAATAAAATACATATTTAACACATGAAAAACTTAAATAAAATCTAAAAATCATATACCAATTTAAAATAAAATAATGCCTAATTAAAATCAATCAAGATTATTATATTCCTAACTAAACAAATATCATGCCTAAACAAAACAAATTAAATAATCATATTCCTAATCTAGCCAACACATGTCCCCCAATCAAATATATGAACTTCCTAATTAAGCATAATCTTGTCTCCAATCAATCTTGTGTTTTCCTTACATAACACCAAATCATATCCTCCTTTAATGCACAAATCCCTTCCTTATCAAGCAAGGATTCACCCATCGTCTTTGTTTATAAAAGAAACACATTGCCAAAACACTTCCCCCTCTCCAATTTACGCACAGACAGCAAGAAAAAGCCCTAGTCCTCACGACCAAAATAAGAACAAGCATCAAAGAATTCTCATTTCATCCCTCACTCTCCATAACTGAAAACATCAAGCCCCCTAAACACCTCCCCATAGCCAGAGAGAATCATCACCCAAAACAGTCCCCTAACGCCACCAAAACTGCATCACCGAAACAGTCACAAAGTCCCATTGTAATCACCGTAAAATACCCTCCCTGAAACTGCCTAACATCACCAAATAAACTTCCATAAAACAGCACTGTACCTACCGAGAAATAGCAGCCCTACACCCCTAAAATTACCGAAAAACACACCCAAAATAGTAGCCTAAATATAGAAAACACAGTGACCGCAAACCAGTAGTAAAACAACGGTAAAACAGCAGCAAAACAGCAGCAAAATGGAGCGAAAATGGTAGCTTGAGCAGCGAAACAGTGAGAGAAAATGTTGAACCGGAGGAGTTACGGAGCATCCACCTTTCCGACGACCGCGTACGGTACTTCCGAGAGTCGACATAAAAGGTTAGACCTGAGGGCACTTTTTGTATTTATTTTTATTTATCTTTTAATCATTTTAGTTGTTTATTTCGTATGAGAGTCGTTCATGGATGCATGTTGTGGCTTTGAATAAAATGGAAAATGTGTTGCCTCTTGTGGTATATAGGATGGAAACCCAGACATAAATTCCGTAGCCGAATCTGAATGGACGGTAGTGCGGTCTGTACTTGGGATACAACTCCACGTACCCCTTGAGCAAACGGCGCATATTTTGTTTTATGTTGTTTTGATTCGTTTATTATCCGTTATTTAAATTATGCATGTTATTTGTTTGTTTAATGATGAGATAAAATGCATGAGCTTAGTAAGTTGGATTAAAGGTCCTCTATGTCGAGGGGTTAAAATCCTTTACCATGATGCTTCGCCACGCCGGATGACGTATATTCGGTTGAATGTAAAATGTGTTCAATCGGGTATACGAAGTCCGATATTGTTGTCTTTATTTTTTATGCATTATGATATTAGCGCATGGGCTTAGTAAGTTGGATTAAAGGTCCTCTGTTTTGAGGGGTTAAAATCCTTTACCACGATGCTTTGCCGCCCCGGATGACGTATATTCGGTTGAATGTAAGATGTGTTCAATCGGGTATACAAAGTCCGATATCGTTGTCTTTATTTTTATATGTATTATATTATTAGCGCATGAGCTTAGTAAGTTGGATTAAAGGTCCTCCGTTTCGAGGGGTTAAAAACCTTTACCACGATGCTTCGCCGCGCCGGATGAAGTATATTTGGTTGAATGTAAGATGTGTTCAATCGGGTATACAAAGTCTGATATTGTTGTCTTTCATTTTATGTGCATTATGTTATTAGCGCATGTGCTAGTAAGTTGGATTAAAGGTCCTCTATGTCGAGGGGTTAAAATCCTTTACACGATGCTTTTGCCACGCCTTGTAGCCCGT
This sequence comes from Zanthoxylum bungeanum, assembly GCA_019454045.1. Taxonomy (NCBI): domain Eukaryota; kingdom Viridiplantae; phylum Streptophyta; class Magnoliopsida; order Sapindales; family Rutaceae; genus Zanthoxylum; species Zanthoxylum bungeanum. Next base: position 11,078 of record SKCR01012659.1, read on the forward strand.
TATTATTTATTAGGTGTCATCTATTCAGCCGTTCACGTATGGTCATTTTGTTAATATTTTTTTGAGGTCACATTCTAAACCCCGTTCGAACGTGTTTCAGAACGCCGAACGAATGCATGTTTCCTATCTCAGTTCATTCGAACGTGTTTACGAATGCTATACAAACGCGAACCTTCTATTTACCGTTCGAACACGTTTGCTACGCTACTCGAACGTGCACGTATTTCTTTGTCTTATCATGCTCAGGTCTGGTCCCGTTTGAATGCGTTCTCAAACGCTATACGAATACGAACCTTATGTTTACCATTCGAACGCGTTTACGAACGCTACTCGAACGCGAATGCATTTTGTTTCATCAGGTCCTGTCCCGTTCGAATGCGTTCTCAAACGCTATATGAACGCGAACCTTCTATTTACCGTTCGACGCATTTTCAAACGCTACACGAACGCGCATATACTGAACTGAGTCCTTTTCATCACATGTCTTGCATAATTGTTTCTTAGGTGATTTCTCTTGTAGAATGTAATCAATCATACTATTTATATCTCTGCGTTTATCTATTTGATGTGTTCATGAGATGGTATTCAATCTTGATTTAGCCTATTCGGTTGTTCATTTTCAAGCATGATTAGTCATTTATTTTGCGTTTGGAATTTGTATTATGTCTAGGTTGTTCTTTGTTTTCCGCATTATATGATCGAAGTATGTTCATGAGATTGCCGTATGCTATTGCATGTTCCCCGTGATTCCAATTTTCTTTCATGCGTGATTATACAATTATTATCTACTGGCATGCCTATGATCGAATGTAATGTGCTTATAACATTGCATGCTAGCCGTATTTATCTTTATGCATGCAAATTTTGACATAGATTATATGCAAATAGGTTGTATGAAAATTGGGACATAGATTATAGCAAATAGGTTGTATGAAAATTCGGACATAGGTTATATGCAAACTTAGATATGAGCCTTGTACTTATGCATGCGAACTTAGGAGTAAATTATCCTTGGAAATAAATGTTGCTTAGGCTTGGTTAAATTATTGCACAAATCATTTAATTTCAAGTGGCATAATTAAGGGACCATTC
>SKCR01012660.1:0-12203 GCA_019454045.1 Zanthoxylum bungeanum
AAATAAACACCTACATGTCTATACGAGTCTCCCGAGACTCATGGTTCACTGGGATAAACCATCGGACCAAGTCACGATATACGACATGTACTGGTCTCAGCAGATTTTACTAACCGACCCGTGTTAGTAAATCTTGACCAGGAACTTTATTTAAGGATATACAACTAATAGTGCGCTTCCCAATGTCAATTACAAACTACGTTGTAACTGTGCACTATATTGTAAATCTTAGGGTCTTTGTCTAATATACACGTATCACTAAATCAGATTCAGTTTCAATCTAATCGAGATAAAATCGAATAAGTGTATAAAAGACAAGGGTGCTACCAGTAAAATTGGTAATATTATGGAAAATTGAACAGTCTGTATTTATGAATCGGACATAAATACGATCCGGATTGGCACTCGGAGCACCAACCTCAACATGTAAATGATCTAATGGGAGAGGAAAATAATGAATTTGAAGAAATAGTAGTTGGTGTGGAATACGAGAAGAGAATGGGTATGATAATGTTTCGATGAATGTAGAGGAAGACAAACAAAATGATTTTGATCGAGAAAAGTGTGAAAATGATCTTAAGGAGAGGTAAAGAATGCATTTGAAGCAGCTAGTGTAGTTGTGTGGAAGAGGATGAGAATAATGAATCGGATAGAGTTGCTATGGATGTAGAAGAAGTTGAGTGTGAAGCGGATCAAGCCCTGAAATGGTGGTAACGGCGGAGGTGGCTGAGGAGAAAAAGAATGACATTGAAAGGGTATTAGTGGAAGGAGGTTTACGAGGTCTTTGTTACAATAAAAAGTAGAGTTGGAGAATGAATCCTCGTCAAAAGATGGTGGGATAGAGACTAATGTGACTGAAATTGCTAACGGTGGTGTGGGTGCTCCGTGAAGCTAGAAAGAGTGATGAAATCAAAGAAGGTCATGAGAAAGTTCTATACCAGGTTAAAGGATTTTCTTGAATCATGTATTCTTGAAGGAATGCCTGTGAGGTACAATCGTGGTTCAAGGGTATGAAAGATTGGTTCTTATAGTACTCTATTGTATATTAGATGTGTGACGAGTTAATACTTTGTTTTGATTTTAGTTGTTATTATCTGTTGCCCATTAGGTGAAAGGATCTGGAGTTAGGGGCCTTCGGGGAGTGGTTAAGGGCTCGGGAATATCATGTTTTTGTCGTGATTGTAAGGGCAATCGAGTAAGTTTCTTTATCATTTGGAATTATTACTTCTGGTTTTTATGTGAGCCTTGGTTTACTCCATTATGACCACAAGTTTGAGTCGTTGACACAATCTTATTGCAAAAAAGAAAGTGTAAGATTGCATACATATTGAATTGTCCCTAAAGCTTACAGTGTGGGAAGACTCATGCGATGGGTCATCATTTTATGATCTTTTTAGCGGTGTCTTGGCAAGACATTGATTTGGGTGCTTATTATTCATATATAGGTTGTCACGCCTACTGTATTCGAGTTGCATGCGGGTAGCTCAAATAAGCATCCACCATAATTTATTTATTTAGCGAATGGGAATACAGTTCGTGACATTATGAATGCCTGCAAAGACTCACCATTGGAGATATTGGAGGAGGCTGTCATGATGGTAGATGGTTTTTTAGTCTGTGATTTTAGTTTAACGTTGCTTTTGGAGAATGAATTTTGTGTTTTCCTGTAGGTTAATGTTATATTGGGTGCTCTTGTTTGTGGCTTTATTGGCCTATTTGGTATGTGCTAATGGTAATGATGAAACCTTGACAGATATTTTATTTGGAGCATCGAAGCTACATTCAACACCAATGTTCAAAAGCTGAGAGACATGATGTCACAGTTGTAATTTGTCCGCTTTGTGCCAATGGGGTTCTTTTGAGATCGGATGAGAACCCATACATAACTTGGGACAATCATGTTAATGCTGATTGTGATCCATCAAACTATGACAAAGTTACTAAGAAGAGAAAATGCCCTGTTTATGGCTTTAGGGAGGTTCTGGTATTCTCAAACACAGTCAAGTGTAGGGATTGCACTGTTGACCATTGTTTGAAGCACAGGTTTAGACCTGAACACTGTTATCCCGGCCCCAAGAAAGTAGACATTGGTTTTGCGTTTATGAATCTTTTAAATATGAGTGGAAAAGAAGAGCCAAAATCCAAATAATCTACAGCCACATCTTCACCCAAGTGGACCTCGAGCATTCTTACTGCAGCTTCAAGCTTCCGAGCATCAGCTGAAGCAGGCATGGCAAAATTGAGTAATGATATTAGCCAAAAATTACAGATATCAAAGGATTGGGCTGGGTAGAGCAGCAGCGGTAATGGGGGAACAGAGTTGTGTCCGCAGTGTGGGGAAAGCTTTTCCTCCGTTACTTAATTTCGTGTTGTTTTTTTTTTTGTGTGAATTTTGTGGTTTCTATTAATTTCATTCTTAATTGTGGATACAGTTTGTTATTTTTCAGAAGTTTCTTTTTGATTCCTCACGTCACCTTATAGATGATAATCTTAACCCTTTTGAATCTACTACAAAAAATTCATGTTTCTAGACAACCTAACAATACAGATTATAACACGTTTTGGTGACTCTTGGCATCTATAGAATGACAGATTGTTTGATTGCTGGTTTCATGTTTCTGCAAAATCCCAGTCGAACATCGTGCCATAGTTTACTTGAGAGAGCTTGTATGTTCTTAGTTGATCTTCACACGACATGCATTATATATGAAGGATAGCGTCTTCCCGTAAACAATTGCTCTATCCAACAAATTTAGAGCGAAACTCTAGTTATAGTTAGGTATCTCTATTTATTAAGCTAATGACAAATTTTCAATTTACCTTAGCTTGAATGATGCAATTTCACCATTGAGATGCAACTTTCACCCATAAAATATGCAATAAATATTTTATGCTTCAAATATAAAAATTAAATAATGATAATGAAACACACATACATTTCTTTAAAGGTAATTAGCCATAATCCGAGTTTTCGATTGGCTTATGATATGGGTATATGTTATCCAAAATTTTTAAACATGTAACAAAACCAATAAATTTGAAACTTAAGTTCATATTAAATAAATGTGTGATTAACAAAAATATTAAGTAGTTATAAAAAAACTATAACATTAAGAATTCTACTTTCTGCTCATTAACTTTAGTAATTATCATAAGTAAATAATTGATTAATTTTTCAAAATTTATCATATTTCTTTTTCTTTTTTTCAATATTTTGGTTATTTTGGTCAGTTACGGATATCAACATTAACATATGTAATTAATGAAAATTATAAGTAGATATCAACTTTAACATATGTTCATTTATTTATCCGAAAGACTAATTAAAAAATTATCATCTTATGTAATTAATAAAAAGTCATTTTCATACTAATTACCTTTCATATGAAATAATAATTATTTCTACAAAAAATTTATAAATTATCCTCCATGTATTTTAATATGGAATCGATTTTTTTCAACTCATATGCATGCTCAATAACATATATAATTAATGAAAAATAAACATGCAACTTCACAGCATCAATATGCAATTTCACCATTAAAATGCAACTTTCAACCTTAAAAGATGCAACAAATATTTTAAACTTGAAAAATAAAAAATTAAATAATGTTTAAGAAAAAATCACTCAATATTTGTGGTAAGGCGCATAAATATGACCATTGAATATGCAACCACTACCATTAAACTTGCAACTTTCACCAATAAATATGCAATATTTCGAAGATGAAACCTTTAGCAATAAACATGCAAAATGAAACTATTGGACTTGAAACATTAGCATAACATGCAACTACATCTGCCTCGAAAATCGCACCTGTAACTATGACCATTGAATATGCAACCTCGACCATTAAACTTGCAACTTTCACCAATAAATATGCAATATTTCGAAGATGAAACCTTTAGCAATAAACATGCAAAATGAAACCGTTGGACTTGAAACTTTTGCAATAACATGCAACTACATCTGCCTCGAAAATCGCACTTGCAACTATGACCGTTGAATATGCAACTTCCACCATTAAACTTGCAACTTTCACCAATAAATATGCAATATTTCGAAGATGAAACCTTTAGCAATAAACATGCAAAATGTAACCGTTGGACTTGTAACTTTAGCAATAACATGCAACTACATCTGCCTCGAAAATCGCACCTGCAACTATGACCGTTAAATATGCAACCTCTAGCAATTAACGTGCAACTTTCACCAATAAATATGCAATATTTCGAAGATGAAACCTTTAGCAATAAACATGCAAAATGAAACCGTTGGACTCGTAACTTTAGCAATAACATTCAACTACATCTGCCTCGAAAATCGCACCTGCAACTATGACTGTTGAATATGCAATTTCCACCATTAAACTTGCAACTTTCACCAATAAATATGCAATATTTTGAAGATGAAACCTTAGCAATAAACATGCAAAATGTAACCGTTGGACTTGAAACTTTGGCAATAACATGCAACTACATCTGCCTCGAAAATCACACCTGTAACTATGACCATTGAATATGCAACCTCTAGCATTAAACGTGCAACTTTCACCAATAAATATGCAATATTTCGAAGATGAAACCTTTAGCAATAAACATGCAAAATGAAACCGTGGGATTTGAAACTTTAGCAATAACATGCAACTGCATCTGCCTCGAAAATCGCACCCGTAACTATGACCATTGAATATGCAACCTCTAGCATTAAACGTGCAACTTTCACCAATACATATGCAATAATTCGAAGATGAAACCTTTAGCAATAAACATGCAAAATATAACCGTTGGACTTGAAACTTTAGCAATAACATGCAACTGCATCTGCCTCGAAAATCGCACCTGTAACTATGACCATTGAATATGCAACCTCTAGCATTAAACGTGCAACTTTCACCAATAAATATGCAATATTTCGAAGATGAAACCTTTAGCAATAAACATGCAAAATGAAACCGTTGGACTTGAAACTTTAGCAATAACATGCAACTGCATCTGCCTGGAAAATCGCACCCGTAACTATGACCATTGAATATGCAACCTCTAGCATTAAACGTGCAACTTTCACCAATACATATGCAATAATTCGAAGATGAAACCTTTAGCAATAAACATGCAAAATATAACCGTTGGACTTGAAACTTTAGCAATAACATGCAACTGCATCTGCCTCGAAAATCGCACATGTAACTATGACCATTGAATATGCAACCTCTAGCATTAAACGTGCAACTTTTACCAATAAATATGTAATATATTTTTATATTATTTTATTTTATCAGTATTATAAAAAAATAAATATTTTATATTATTTTATTTTTTCAAGTATTTTTAAAAATAAATTTTTAAAAATTTACAATAAATTTTTTTTATAATTTATTTTTATTAATATTTTATAATTTATATAATAAAAAATTTTAAATTTTTTTTTGAGAGTAACCAGTTGCAACCGGTTGTTGCAACCAGTTACTCTCATTTTTTTTTTAATACTACCAACCCTTGGGTATCTGATACCCAAGGGTATTGTAGCAATACCTGTAGTAATAGTGATCCAACTTTCCTACTGGTTTTCATATTTTTTGTATAGCAAGAATAATTGTATTTTTTTTTTACAGTATACAAAAGATTTGATGCTAATAAATGGATAAATATGAAACTGGTTTTGGGATTGAGACAAAAACGGACCCATGCTTTGTCATGTAGTATTAATAGTAATCTATATCAAACATCTTGTCATGTACATTGATATATCATTTTTGATTGAAAAAAGACACATCCCTTCATAGTTGTTCCAACGTATAGTGAGGAATGATAATTTGGTCAAATATTTTGGACACTCAATGTTATTAGATTGAAAAATAGCTTATATTTAAAGTTTAACGAATACTATTTAGGTTTCAATTTTGAAATTATAATTGAAGTAGATGATGGTTAGTTATGGATATTAATATTGGATCCTATATCCAAAAAAAAAGTTGGTCGGTTTCGAATATGTTTGTTTGCGCAATTTTTGTGCGCGGAGAAGAAAGAGAAATGTGTAAGGTTCAAACCTCATGAGACAAAGTCCCAACAAGAGGTGTTTGATTAAGTGAATAAGCCTCCAAGGGGCGCAAGCACACAAATTACAGTCTTAAAAGTTATAAACTAAGAAATAAAAAATATACTTGTTTGAGTATTCATTTGATCTGTGTTTTTTCCTCTTTGTACGAGTGAGCTTTTTATAGTGAAGCTTGTAAACCGCTTGGGCAGTTCCAGTATCTCCCTGCAGCTGTTGGATCGTGTCTTCAACCGTTGAGCTATGCGTCTCAACTGCTTGATCATGGAGGGAAAACTGCTTAACTGCTGTAGTCGTGAGATCAACTACATTACGTGTTCTCGTTCTAATCGATGCTTCGGTCGTCCTGGGTTCTTTTCGCTCTAATCTAGTGATTGCTCTGATCGCTCTTCCTTTCGTCGCCCTTCTTGCCTTCGTCCTTTACTCATTCGTTCTAGGGCGATTTCGCTCCAGGGTGATATTTCTTCTTTTGTCAACAATTGTCCCCCAAATTCACCTTGATTGAATTGGAAGTGAAAATCGAGGTGAATTTATCGGCCTTCCATCCCGATTCGTTTTTCTTGTTCAGGGGAGGCTGCTACACTAATTGAGGGCTGGTCCGATGGGCATTCTTTCCCGCCCTCGACTAGCTAGTCGCCCGGCCGATTCCTCAGTCCAGAAAATCTACGAAGCCGGGTAGTGCAGCACCCTCCACACAGAGGAACTCGGTCAGCCGCTGTCAACGGGCGTAACCCATCCGTAACCAGGGGATGCAGTACCTTCCACACCGAGGACCCTGGTCAACTGTCACTAACGAATATAGCCCATCCACAACATTAAATTTCATTTCACACCTCACACCGTGTGGATGGCCGTTAGCTAACTTTTTTACATTCCATTTCACACTTCATTAAAGAGAAGCTTTCATTTCCGATAGCCCCTGCTTCATGCAGATCTTTTCTTTTCCCCAGTTTGCTCCTTCTGTTCTTTCCCCTTTCATCCGTTAACCAAAGGATTTTCTTGGTTATGGAAGACCGAGCTGAGATATTTTGAGTAGGATTGGCCCTTGGCTGGTCGGTTGGGAGAGACTTTTCTTACAAGATCTTTCTTTAACCCTCTTGACCGGTGCGTAAACACACGCGTATAACGCAAGCGCACGTATCGTTCAAGTAGTATAAAAAGTATCGATCCCACGAGGACTTAATACCTAACATATTAATTTTTATGAGGCCAAATGATTACTAGTATCTAACAGATTGATTGTTTGTAAATTGGAATGGTGACTTACAAATTAACTTTAAAATAGGTAAATAAAAATTGCGTGAAAGTAGATTGATGAAAATTCAATTTTATAAAACTATCCAGGGTTGTGATTTATTCCAATATTATTTAAAAATGAAGTAGTTATCTTATAGTTGGGTAATATATTGATTTACTAACCTGGAACACTAAATTATGTAAAAGCCTCTTCCGATGGTCAATTACAAATACCCAATATAACCCAATTGAACCATATGTCTATGTCAACCAAATTACCTGGATTCATTAAGTTTAAGTTCCAATTATGGCTACCCCCGCCCGACAGGTATATTCCTATCCTATAAGGAAATCTATTAAAGGGTTATCTATCCTCAAGGAAGATCGTGGGCTATTGAGTCTAAGGTCTTAAACCTAAAATCCATATATCTAGTTCATTTTAAGTTTACCTAATCAATTTTATTAGTGGCCAGTTAATAAAAAACATTAAGATTAAGACTCAATAAATAAATCTTTATATTACCCAAACTATAATCTAACCCCTTATAAACCAGTGATATTGAAATTCATCACAACCCCAGATAACAGACTTAGCTACGACACATATCTAAGGCTCGTAAAAGCTTAAATAAAATAAAAGACATAAAGTAAATGCTGAAAAATTAAATAAAGTAAATGCTGGAAATTAAAAGTACAATAAAAGAAAATGCTGGGGTTAGAGGATCCATTTTTAATATTTCAAAATTAGAAATCTCCCTTATTCTCAATGTTTACTAATTAATTAACCAGACCATAAAGGCGGTGATTTCATTTTTCCAAAGTCCAACCGACCATATAGGCGGTAACAAAATCATATAAACCGACCATATAGGCGGTATTAAGGTTAGCACATAAACCGACCATATAGGCGGAAACTAAGTCCAACAATATAAAACCAGCCATACAGGCGGTAAATAAGGTGTGAACCTAAACCGTCCATATAGGCGGAAACTAATTAATCCAAATTTTAATTAAAATAAGGGAGATTAATCTAATTTATTATATTAAAAGTCTTACCTCTTCACCCCAGCAGAATGAGGTTACCTGCTCATGCTGTAAAAGAAAACACACAAAATTTTATTAAATAACTAAAAGAAAATACAAGAAAACTTGAATAATATATAAGATACTTTCCTTTAGATTTTCATGGAGAAGCTCCTCCAAAGAAAGCTTGAAAAAATTACAAGGTTAAGCTTGGTATTTATAGGAAAATCTAAAGGTTTCCACCAATTTCTCCACAAATTGCTCCACCAAACATGGCACCAAACATGGCATCAAACATGGCACCAAACATGGCACCAAACATGGAAGCATGTTTGGTAGAAGTTTGACAATTTTTACTTTTTTTTATTTTATTAATTTTATTTTACATTTTGAAAATGACTATAGTAAATACACAAAATATACTAGTTTATTCATCAATTTCGGCCTTCCAAACTTCAGAATTCGAAAATATTTAAACTTCAAAGTTGTAGATCTTTGTGTCTTCTTTAATCTGCAACTTTAATCATCTCAATCGAATATCGGATGAAAAAGTTATGGCCAAAATACGAAACTAGTGCAAAACTGAAATTTCGGACTGCACTTCGTGACGCGTATAGTAAATTTCCATTTTCGCCATTTTTTTGTTCCGAATTTCATCGTTTTAGCCCAGAGTTGATTCCATTAAATCCCAATACTTTATTTATCTATAAAACACATCAAAACGTTAATCAAACTCGAGAAGCTAAACAAAATATTAGGTAAAAAAGGCGTTAAGTATTGATATATTTTTCGCTCATCACACCCCCAAACCTAACATTTTGCTAGTCCTCGAGCAAAACAGTAAAATAAAATACAAGAAACAATTAAAATTAAAATTAAGCCACTTTTGTAGGGATCACGGTTGCATTTAGCATATGCAACAAGCCTTTAAACCCCTAGGTGTCCCTAGTGGACGAGTTGTAGTCTCGTGAGGGTTTACAGCAATGATACCCACAAACATTTTACAAAAGTAAAAAAAAAGAGTAGTAAAACTAATGCACACAAAAGAAAAAAGACAAGAGAAAAGAAAATAAAGAAGTTAGTGACTAATCAGGTGAAACTTCTACTCCAAGTTACTAGTTGTTTTCTTTCTTTTTAAACTACCGAATAAGTAAATTCTCTGATTATATTTATCATTCTCCATATACATAATCAACAGAATATTATACAACCCATTTTTGCCCACAACAGTCATAAGTACAGTTGATAAGAGAGTAATATTTTTGTCCTAAAGTTTTATCAGAATTCACACCTTTTTATAGCAATGGAATAATTTTTCTGATTTTTTTCTTTTTTTTGATTTTAATTTTTATTTATATACAATATCTTCCGTCTATGTAGCGAGCTTTGGGCCGGTGGCTCCCAAACCAGTTGGCTTTAGGGCACCAGGTGTTAAGACACCCCTACAGACTTAATTACTCAGACTTCAGATATATATATTTTTGCAGCATCTTCGATCCATGTAGTGAGCTTTTGGCCGGTGACTCCCAAACCAATTGGCTTTAGGGCACCAGGTGTTAAAACACCCATACGGACTTAATAACTCGGATCTCGGACGTTTTTTTTTTACTCCATTGCCATTTATAGATGCTTCCTCCAGATAAACTAGAGCACTGAATATTACAAACTTTTCAATCACAGGTCATGTCTGTATGTTACTATGCATATTGATAATACCTGCCAACTGAGCATATGAAGATCCATTTTAGTCAGTTTTAAGGAGAAATTACAAATTAAATAATTTAAAAGGAAATAAACAAAAATTAACTTATTTCGAAAATAGGCTTGAGATACGTATAAGGAGTGAGAACTCCTTACTCAGCTATCTCTCACCAATTTCACCTTTTTAGTCAAAATAAAAACACAAAAATGCAAAATATTTTTGTAATTTTTGAAAATTTTATAATTTTTTTTGTATTTTTTGAAAAATTTTGGACTAAAAATAAAAATAACACAAACTAAAAACAAGATACTAATTAACTAATTCCCTCCCCCAAACCTAAATGGGACATTTTTCCCAATGTCTTAAACAGTAGAAGAAGAGTTTAGAAATTAGTACCTGGTCAGCTGCAATGCAGAAAAATTAAAGGTTCAGATCCAGATTTATCTTACGTTTTTTACCACGATCATCTTCGGACCATTTAATCTTGGAAAGGACAGGGTCAACTTGTGATTCGAATGCTAAGATTTAGTCAAGTAAATCATCGGTAGATTTGGCAGTGAAGAGGAGTTCCTCTACAGGTTTTGACACGAAACCATTTTTCATAGCGTCACCAAGATATACACAAAGAAAGTCATAAAATCCATCAGCGTTAAGCAACCCAAGCTGTTTCTGGTGTATGTTCAGGTTCGCCTAAGATAGTACTGTAAAAATTTCCTTCAATGTGCCCAAGCCTCCTGGCATAGCAATAAACTCATCGCCATGCTAATCATCTCTACCAATCTCTCGGACATATTCTGCACGATCAATTCCTCTCCGTTTGATGGTCCAATGAGATTTGCCTCTGCCAAAGGTTTTGGGATGATTCCCAAAACTGGACTGCCTCATTCCTGTACGGCCTTTGAAATGATCCCCATTAGTCCAAGATTGCCTCCGCCGAATATCAAGTGCATATTCCGTTCAGCAATGACTCGACCCAATTCTTGTGCTGCTGCTACGAATACTGGTTTACTGCCAACACTAGTACCGCAAAACACACAAATATTTTCAACTCGTCTCCTTGAAGTAGCTTCCATTATTATTTTCATGTATTTCGTCTCTCTCAAATCTGGATGCCTTCAAAAGTGCAATGAAGGGCTGAATTTATAACACCTGAAAAGAGTGAGTAAAATAATAGCACTAGTACCTGCCAAATGATAATTATTAGTTAAATAGTCAAATAAATCGTGATAGTCAAAATGGTCTGGATCTCGTCGGAGAAAATAAGAGAAAACAACAAAATAAATCACAATTATTAGGAAAAGACAAAGATATATAATATGTACAAGAAAAGTAAGGCTTGATTGACGTCTATGCGTCAGAGACAAGCTTCCCATCCAATTTTCTTATAAATTGGCAAACAAGGTCATTTTGAGTCAGATTCCCGAGACTTAACTGTTGTCTTTCTTTTTGGAATTGTGCATAAAACACACGAATTTCATGATACACACATCCACTGGGATGCGTCTCAAGAGTTTTAGATATGTCATCCAAAGACTCCTTACTCAAGCCATCCCTAATGAAATTAATCTTATCTTCGCGGTTATCAGACACCATTCCTAAAGAACGACAACGAGTATTACAAAACATACGAGCACATTTATAACAAACACACATTCTTTTGGCTCTTCTTTTTTTAGCATAAGTGCTTCTTCCTAAACCAGGCAGATGTGAAATAAAAGAGTCAGAGGACTCACCTGTCAATCGGACCCTTGCTTCAATAATCCAACGAATATCAGTAGGAATACCTTTGATTGTCAGTAATCTCATCCGTTCCAAGCGAGCTTTGTAAACTTTCATCAGAGGTTTTTGAGGGAGAGAAGGAAATTGCTTGTGAAGATTTGCGAGAACTTCTTCCATCTTGCAATGACTTAATCTGTAAAAACTAAACACACGAAATTAAATCACACAAAATCACAATATATACACAAATTGCATGGGTTGCCTCTCTGCGAGCGCTAAGTTTAACGTCGTAGCTAGACGTAACTGCCTGAACGTTAAGCTGGATCTGAAAGTGTGACACTTTCTTTTTGTCGCTCAAATGATTCTCCCCAGTAGTGCTTGACACCCTGACTGTTAACCTTGAATGTGTTGTTGGTGTTGGGATCCAGTAACTCAACCACTCCATGTGGTAAAACCTGAGTGATCAC
>SKCR01012661.1:0-12092 GCA_019454045.1 Zanthoxylum bungeanum
GCACGGTTTTGGGTGTCTTCCTCCTTGTTCAATTCGGCCAGGGATGTCACCAATTGAAGCTCCAAGCTTCAAGCTTTCCATGCTCACAAATTCGTTTCCTTATCACCATAATATAACCCATGTGTGTGCTAGCACTACTCTCCTTCATTTGCTTCTCAAAATTTCGGTCAAACCAGAAACTTTTAGTGAAGAAATCGGCTAGAAGCCGTGAGAGGGAGAAGAGAGAAAGATGAAGGGTTTTTGGCTCCAAAAGCCTAAAACGTGTACTGTACATCAAGAGAGAGAGAAGACTGAATTTCATAGTGAGGAAAAAGAAAAAATGTAATATATATTATTCATTTATTTTCCAAAAATAAATAAAATATATATACTAAACCTTTTCATATTCCAAAAAGTCAAAAGGCAAAAATCAATGCTTTTCTTTCACCTTTTACCCATCACTTTTACTATTCACATCAAGTCACTTTATCAAAGTAACAACATGTCATGTCACAACTCACTCAAAGTGACAAGTGATTTGATAATTGATGCGACCAGCGATTGACGCTTGATGTGACTTGCGTACCGCGCTCGAATTCGAAATGCGAATGCGCTCGTAATCACTCTCGGGCTCAAGTTCGCTAATTCTAAATTAACGAATTTTCCATCGCGTCGTAATTAAATGATTACGCCTAGCGAAATCACTATTTACGTCGCTAACGAATTAATTCTTAATTAATTCATTCGCCGAAATTAAAATCTAATTTTAATTCCGCGTCGAAATCCAATTTCTTATAATATATCGAATATATTATTTTATCGATTAATTCCAATTAATCGTTCTCTCTCTTTAATTAATATTTTATCCCAGATAAAATATCTCCGAATTAATCCCAGATTAATTTTCTCTCTGTTCTAATTATCCTAGATTAATTAAAGTGCGAGTTATACATCATCGGTGAATCTTCAGGAAGCGACCCATGAGATCTCCGGATATGTTGGCAGTAAATACGATCGTCGGATTATCCGAACACGTAAGCACCTTGTACTACGTTTATACCGATTTACAAGACAAGGTTGGCTTCTAGCAAAGCGCCATGCCTACCCAATTCTCCAGAAATATTCTTACAGGAATATATAGATCTGTATCAAGCGTAGTATACCGTAGTATTGTGTATATCGGCCCAGTATCGGATAGTCACGTGCTAGGGCTGGGGTTGGATAAGTGTATGCCCCGTCCGAAGCACATGTCGGATGTCTGGTAACTAGTCTCTATAATCGGATATACATGACCTTGTCATAATATCCCGATGGCCGGCCACCACTTAAGAGCACTAATACCGTATCCTGCGTGACATCATCTCCACTATGACTGAAGTGATACTTCCGTCTCGACATCACACCCAGTTCGTTTTTGTTGCCAAATCGTCTCTCAACCGCTCGATGTAAGTATTCCGCACTTCCGTCGTTGTATTCGCTTATGATTCATGCTTGAGTTTTGATCTTGGGACCTCTAGAAACTCCAACAATGGTTGGGTGTCTTCCTTCACTCACTATATTTCTAGAAGGAAAAGCAGTGAAGGCACCTAAATAGCCATCTACTCGTAGCCTATTGTGATGGACTAATTTGGTGGACTCGTTGTTTATTCCTGACACCAAGCGATTAGAGCCTAAGAGGCTTGGGTATTTAAGTGAGCCTCGCTCCACCCTCCCTCTGGGGAATCTACAATGGGAAGTCCATTTGACAGTCAGTCACACACCATTTGTCATGGGATGTCGGCTTGTTGGGCCATTTAAACTAGGACAAGAACGTATCTTATGACGATTGGGCCAAAGGCTTCTAATATTGATGGGCCATTTTGTGCTTCTGTTCAGAACATTACCATTTGGATTTAGTTGGACTCCTTGCCATGAGATATGAACTCGTGGGGCCATTTAAACTGGGACGAGTTCACTCCTATGACAGTTAGTCCAAAGCTTCTAAAATGAATAATGGGCCGATTTGTTTGAAAATTTTAATTGATTTAGTATGTTCTATATGTTACATGTATCTCATGCACCTCATACTACATACATCATGTTAACACCCTCTATGTTTATAAACGACATCAAATATTCCTGTTGGGTTAGAGAAGAGAGCGACTCACTAAAAGACCGGCGGTAACAAATATGAGTACATCCGATAATGAGGTATCCCGGATAGATCAGTTGGAGAATGGTTTCGCCAAGATTACTGAAACAATTGCAAGCCTTGACTACTGCCATGACAATATGGTTGTGCCCCTTCTGGTGGAACCCTGAGAATGTAAGACGTGAGGAGCCTCCGAATGGGTTTGGGGGATGACATCCTGCTTTTGATGATGATATGGCTGATTATGCCACTAGGAGAACAGTTGGGTCTCAGGCAGAATTGAGAACTTCGTGACCAGGTAGAGTCTGTTACCCGTAAGATGAAGGGTAAGGATGAAGAGTACTAGACTATGAGTGTGACCTTTGAGGAACAGTTGCCTGCTCAGTTCAGAATGCCTGACATGGCCAAATTTAACGGGAATGGGGATCCGAGGGTCCATCTCCATCAGTAGGTTTCAGTTATGAGTTCAGTGGGTTTATCCAAGCGCCAGGTCCATTAAATGTTCGGGATGTCGCTCGAGGGGGCACCCGTAGTATGGTATCACAGCCTTGAGAAAAAAGTTATAGAAGATTAGAAGGAATTGGCATATGCATTTCTAAAACAATATGTTACGGACTTGGAGATTGATTTGTCACTCCGAGATTTGGAGAACACTAAGCAGAAGCCGGAGGAGAGCTTCAAGGAGTATGTAGACCGCTGGAGAGGTCAACTTTTGAAAATGCAGACTCGGCCTTCAGAGAAGGACCAGATTAAGATGATTATCAAGGGTATTAAGCCCTCAATTTATGGCAAGCTGAGGAGGATGACCTGCATGATTGTGGATTTCCGACAGTTGAGAGAGACTGTTATGGATATTGAAGAAGAAGAGGCTGAAAACAGAAAGTTTTATGGCCAGAATAAAAGAACTTTTGGTGGACATTCTGAGACCAAGCCCACTACGGCCGAGGTCTCTTCCGTCAGAAATAGGCGATTCTCCAATATTGGTAGACCTATGTCAAAGGTGCTTAAGAAGTTGAAAGGACAAGGACTCCTGAAGCCTTTAGACCCTAGACCAATCCCAAACCCTGGGCCACACTACTTTGACCTGAACCAATATTGCTGTAGAGTTTCAATCAAGTCCCAAGATCATAAATCATGCATAAAACGAGTTGAATACAACCAAGGAGTAAGGCGGAATTCATACTCACATTGATGGGTTTGATGCTAGGAAGAACAAGATGCGTTTTCTGCCTACCTTCATAGCTCGGCAATGGCTTCTGTGACAGTGGACTGCACGTTTTTGGGGTGTCTTCCTCCTTGTTCATTCGGCCATGGATGTCACCATTGAAACTCCAGCTTCAAGCTTTCCATGCTCACAAATTCGTTTCCCTATCACCATAATATAACCCATGTGTGTGCTAGCACTACTCTTCTTCATTTGCTTCTCAAAATTTCGGTCAAACCAGAACTTTTTTAGTGAAGAAATCGGCTAGAAGCCGTGAGAGGGAGAAGAGAGAAAGATGAAGGGTTTTTGGCTCCAAAAGCCTTAAACCGTGTACTGTACATTAAGAGAGAGAGAAGACCGAATTTCATAGTGAGGAAAAAGAAAAAATGTAATATATATTATTCATTTATTTTCCAAAAATAAATAAAATATATATACCAAACCTTTTCATATTCCAAAAAGTCAAAAGGCAAAAACAATCAATGCTTTTCACCTTTTACCCATCACTTTTACTATTCACATCAAGTCACTTTATCAAAGTAACAACATGTCATGTCACATCACTCAAAGTGACAAGTGATTTGATAATTGATGCGACCAGCGATTTGACGCTTGATGTGACTTGCGTACCGCGCTCGAATTCGAAATGCGAATGCGCTCGTAATCACTCTCGGGCTCGGGTTCGCTAATTCTAAATTAACGAATTTCCGTCGCGTCGTAATTAAATGATTACGCCTAGCGAAATCACTATTTACGTCGCTAACAAATTAATTCTTAATTAATTCGTTCGCCCGAATTAAAATCTAATTTTAATTCCGCGTCGAAATCCAATTTCTTATAATATATCGAATATATATTTTATCGATTAATTCCAAATTAATCGTTCTCTCTCTTTAATTAATATTTTATCCCAGATAAAATATCTCCGCAATTAATCCCAGATTAATTTTCTCTCTCTTCTAATTAATCCTAGATTAATTAAAGTGCGAGTTATACATCATCGGTGAATCTTCAGGAAGCGACCCATGAGATCTCCGGATATGTTGGCAGTAAATACGGTCGTCGGATTATCCGAACACGTAAGCACCTCGTACTACGTTTATACCGATTTACAAGACAAGGTTGGCTTCTAGCAAAGCGCCATGCCTACCCAATTCTCCAGAAATATTCTTACAGGAATATATAGATCTGTATCAAGCGTAGTATACCGTAGTATTGTGTATATCGGCCCAGTATCGGATAGTCACGTGCTAGGGCTGGGGTTGGATAAGTGTCTGCCCCGTCCGAAGCACATGTCGGATGTCTGGTAACTAGTCTCTATAATCGGATATACATGACCTTGTCATAATATCCCGATGGCCGGCCAGCACTTAAGAGCACTAATACCGTATCCTGCGTGACATCATCTCACTATGACTGATGAGTGATACTTCCGTCTCGACATCACACCCAATACACTACGACTCTCGATAAACCCAGAAGCGGTGTACGCAGAACCGGTTAAAGCCCTGTACCACCAAGACTAAAGTCTACCGATTATCGCAAGTATTAGCGATGCAAGTCTCAGGTTAAGACTATACACACCTACCTTGATTTCGGCCTCCCATAGACACATAGTCATAATACCAATGGGATTCCGAGGGGTCTATCCAGAGCGAAGCTGTTTCCCGAACCATCGGTGAAACACAACCTCCTATCGCACTTGCATAAGTATCCAATACTTAAATATATGAGAACTATGCCGTTGTGCCCTCACAACGCACACAAGTGCAATACTAGCCTATTCCGCATTATCGATGTCCTGTCTCGATAATACTCCGGTTAGGGATATTTAATGATTAATCCTTCGTGGACTGATACTGTCTCATATCATCTCAATCCAGGAACTAATCATATGGACCTCTCTTATTTATACATCTATGGTGATCTAATCACAAATGATGAGAGTGCAATTTCCTTGTCACATAGTTAATTTGTACAACAACACCGTGATCTGTACAAATAGTGACGCTATGGGTCATATTATCCAACAATCTCCCACTTGGCACATAGCCAGTCACTCGAGTGTCTAACACCCGAACTATGTACGGTTCCTCAAATTGCTGAGAAAAGATTTTCGTCAGCGGATTTGCGTAATTATCTTCTGACGCGATTTGTACGATCATCACATCGCCACGATGTATGATCCGAACGAATCAGATGAATATAGAAGTATATATCTGGATCGTCGATGAGACCATTAATTCTTTACCCTGTGCTGACACCTAGCTCAGCCACTAACAGAACTATATCTAATCTAATTAGATTTATTATCGATCCAAATGGCTTCTATTGCTGCCTCAGCTGCAGCAATAATCCGCATTGTTGTTAATTCGGCAACAGTTATCTTGCTCGGAATATTTCCAGCTTACTGTCTCGTTATTCAAACTTTATAGTACCGCAGTATTTACCGGTTTGAAACTTGCAGCAGTGATCCTAGTCACTTCAAGTTCTCCATCTCCATAGTTTAAGACAACATCTTTAGTTCTCTCAGATACTAACAGATGTTCTTAACTTCAATCCAATGACTATCACTTGGATTGTCCTGATTGTGACTCCATATGCTCGAAGCGTATGAGACACCAATACAAGTACATTTTAAATGTATAATTTCCAGAGAGTGTTAACAACTCCAAATCTATCCCAGTAGATCTTTATTCCTTGAATAAAGGTTGTTACTCCCCAGAATTCTACGGAGAATTTCTTATGAAAGCCAAGCTTTCACCGATTGCTTTATGGGAATTTCATTTCCAAGAAATGACATATTATCATTATTTTACAGGACATTCATGTCAGTGCACTCCCACTAACCCTTTTATATACACAAGAATCATTTCGTTTTGAATTAAATCATACTCCATTATGATTACATCAAAACGACAATTCCTAGAACCTATGCTTGCTTCAATCCAAACATGGATCGAATAACCTGCGAACCTTGTTTTCTGTTATTGTACGATAAAACCGACAGGATGTTATAAACATCCTCCGAAAGGTTTCCTTTTCAGGAAAGCGATTTTCGGTTAAGCTGTCATATTTCATAAATGAAATACACCTTTAGCAAGCATTATCCAAATGGATTTACAATGGCAACAGGTAAAAGGTTTCGTCGGAATCAACACAATGTTGATAACTCTACCTTTTCTTTACAAGCCTAGCTTAGTACGTTGGTATGTTGCGTTCCATGTATGTCTTCCTTGAAGACTTATAAAGTACCAATAGGCACAATGCCTTATGGTACATCAACTAGTATCCAAACTTGTTGATATACATGGAATCCATTTTGGACTCATGACACTTTGTCATAATAGGGAGTCGATACCTTGTATCACTACCTCATACGTAATCAGTTGGTATACCTTAAAAGATTAACATCTTTATGAGGTGAGATCAGAAACCCATACCCCAGGTTGTTTTTGACTCTCTCTGATCTACGCGGTCTTGTGTACTCGAAGATTAATGGTATAGGTTCATCATAGATGAACTATTTGTGTTCCATTAAAGACTTCGTGCCTTGAACAGTATTACTCTGATTTTTAATCGAGTATCACTATCCTCCCACTGACCACTGCATATCGGTATTCCCCTCAGGAAAAACCGCATGGTGAGCAACAATCACATTATTCTCATGTGAGATATATAAGTACTATACTTATGGTTTCCCTTAGGATAACCTATATTGGCACTTATCCAATTTGGGTCTTTAGTTTGGTATCATCCAAACGTTATGCCTGGCATACCCAAATTATCAGGAATGAGAAACCTCGTTTCTTCCCTGTTCATATCATATATGACATCTGTCAAACAGATTTATATGGAACCTTATTCTAAATAAGTTATTGCACTGTTAAAACTTATCCATTGAAGGAAATGGTAGCTCAGAGCGACTCATGATTAGCCTTATCATGTCTAACATGATTCGGTTAATCCGTTTGGAAACACCGTCACTTTGACGTGTTCCGGGAGGAGTCCTCATTTGAAAGAATACTATACTCTTTCAAGTATATAAGAAACTTATTGCTTAAGTATTTTCCATTACGGTCTTACCGTGACGGTTTAATACTATAGCCGATCTGTTTGTCTATTTCGTGTCGAAACTCTAAAAGTTTCTGATTTGTGTTCTTCAAAAGAAACACATAACCGTAACGTGATGCCACATCTGTTAAGGTCACGAAATATTCATGTTCACATCTAGCCTAGCTAGATATGGGCCCACTAACTTCACCATGAATAGGGCTAACAGATCGGTGACACTTACACTATTACCAAGTAAACAGTGTTTTAGGTACTTTACCTAACAAACTAGATTCGTAGACTTTATTTGAATAGTCAAATCAGTCCTAGTATCCACTCTTCAAAAGTGTGGATATACGAGTCTTGTATAATTGTGTCCCAGACAACAATGCCACAAATAAGTCTCTATTGATCAAATCAATTTGAGCTATTTATTTGTCATTTTATATGTTTGATATTTTAATTATATTCAAAATATAAATTCTGTTATTCACATCTAATGTGTTTATCTCAGTATCATCTTTATATAATAAAACACTTTAGTGTTCTAGAATATAAAGGTTTATCCGCAAAGGATTAAACACTGATATAGAGATAATGTCTCTAGTCAAACTAGTTACACTATAACAGTTCCTAATTTAAGTACACACCCGAAGGGTAATTCCTAAACTTAGGTATCTATGGTCGAAACAGCGACTTTCGTCCCGTTTCCGATTCGCAGAGCAATCTCAGCTTGAAGTCAGTATCCTGCTCAAAGCAGATTCTAAACATCAATACATATATTTTATGTACCACACTAAGTATTTAAAATCTAATTTCAATACTAGCTGTGAACATAACTAAGACAAACATTTTCAAAGTAAGAGCCTTGCCCTTTCTTTAATTCCTTCGTGTCTGCCATATCCAAATGGTAGTCACTTTGGGATATGTCTATTATCCTTTCAATATTTCAGAAACCTTAGGCCAAGCCTTGGGTTTTTAGAATATCGAAACGATTGCACCTCGTGCTACATGCCCAATTGCAAACTTTGACTTTATCTCCTCTAGAATAGTCAATTAATTCTCCAAGAATTATAAATTGCAATTTTAATACTTCTTAAATCTAAAATTAGATTTATGACAAGTATATTAAATTAAGCATTAAAGTCATCATCACATAAATCTTCCAAAGATTTTATGCTCTACTTATTTTGCTTAATTTTGGGCTTAAGGTATAATAAGTTATTTTATCAAATAAAGTAATCTATTATTTATTCCCAATTTGAAAATTAAATTATTTAAAATATTTTAATCCCAGATTATATTTTAAATATCCAACTTTTCAATTTTATCTTGATTACAATAGTCCAACTATTTAATCAACGATTAGTGGTACTATATTATAATGATTATAATAGTCCAACTATATAATCAAATATAATCCAAATTAATTAACCTCAATTACATTGATTACTATAATCCAATTATAAAATCAACTGTAAACTGAAATTAATTAATTCAAATATATTGATTAATATAATCCAATTATATATAATCAAGTATAATACAGTCCAACTGTTTATTAAAACAACAATTTAAATATTAGTCTAACTAACATTTAATCTAATGACGAATTAATTTAAATGAGCGCGTATGGCGAGTAATTGAACGAGTATTGCAAATTCAATTCTTGCCTCCCACTATTTTTCGTCGAGCCTCTAACCCTCTGTCGAATACTCGGGAAACCGTGTTTCCTAGTGGGCTAGGATCCCGTTAAATATCACACAATCTTGACTTTGGCCAACAAATTGTATGATAATTAACTAGGTAGATCTCGAAGATCAATTGGATCTCATCCAACTCCTAGATCCAGTAGGTGGACATCCAAGTCCTAAACATATATCTAATATATGCCTATATATCGAATATATACCCTAACAGTTTTCCTCTGAATCAACTAGGCCTTGGCATTGGCACAACAAACCTAGTGATCCCATTCAAGCGCGGACCCATTGACATGGAAGCTTTGTAATCAATGTCAATTGACAAGAAGTGGTCTTGACTTTGGCCAACAAACCACAACTTGGACACGACACCGATATGGAACAAAGCCTCGCGATTCAAACACATCTTCGACGGACAAGGGCTTGACTTTGGCCAACAACCCATGCCAATCTAGGATCTTGAGCAAGAATCACTCAATGGAAGGAAAAGACGCATGATATTTGATGAGGGCTTTTCGTGTGCAAATTGGCTACCAATTTAATTATCTTTGTTAAGGTCTCATCATCATACACCCTTAAACATGCATTCTAAACACATAATAAAGCGAGTATGAAAATAAAAAATAATGATATGCGGATGGATATTTTACACATTGATCCTAGATCAAATCTCTCACTTTCTCTCTCCCGCTAGCACTAATATTTCTTCTACCCGTTACACTACACTTCTAAAGAAACCTCATTTACATTGAGGGGAATAGGTGAGAAGAGAATACAAAGAAATAGGAGATAAGGCTGGACTCGCAGGTCCAATTAATAAATCAAATTTATTACAACAATTTCTAAAATTGCCCCACCCGGCTAATATCCATCCGATATACATTATTCAAACATCACAACCATGTATTCATACAAGCATGTTATCAATCAATCAAATCAAATTAATTAATCTTGATAATTAGTGATCATCCAATGTTCAAACAAAGATTTGATTTTGTTCGAGTCAAACTCGTTTTTGCGAATAGTACTTAAAGTACTAATTCTACGAATTAAATTAAATTACATAATTAAATCCAATTTAATACGCATTTAATTCTAATTCTTTATTTAATTCCAAATTAAATATTACACTTTATAAAATAAACCTTTACGACTTAAATTCCAAATTTAATCGTTACGGGTCTCAAAGCCCGATTAATATCCAATATTAATTTAATTAAAGTCCAATGGGCTTTTAATTAATTTCTCAAGGCGTGGACTTTTGGTCAACTCGGGTCAAACCCGCAACCAAAGTCCAATCCGGGATTTACCCCATAAGCCTTTAAATTAATTTTGGCCCATTAGGCCCAATTAAACTTTAAAGGTTCATTAGTCGTATTTGGGCTTATGGTTAAGGTTTTGGGCCCAATTGGATCCAATCCATTGGCCTAAACCAAACTTGATAAAATCAAGCCCAATAGGCCCAAATACAACATTATAAGCCCAAATCCAATTTAAGTCTAAATAATTAAATCTCATGAATCCAATTCCGCAATTTAATTACCTAAAGTGCATATATGATTAATCAAACTAAATCAACATTCCAAAACACCATTTAGTCCAATAATCATACTCAATTCATTATTATATGTCAAACACACAAATTGAAAAATCAAACCCATTACATGCTTTTAATGTCTCGGCCAAAGAGGGAAAT
This sequence comes from Zanthoxylum bungeanum, assembly GCA_019454045.1. Taxonomy (NCBI): domain Eukaryota; kingdom Viridiplantae; phylum Streptophyta; class Magnoliopsida; order Sapindales; family Rutaceae; genus Zanthoxylum; species Zanthoxylum bungeanum. The sequence continues at coordinate 10,767 of SKCR01012661.1, forward strand.
TATGCCCAAATCAAATTCAATCCAATTGAACCCAATCAAACATAAATTCAACATCCCCAAATGATTTGCAAGTCATCCAATGAACAAAAAAATCAAAAATCCAAGACAATATTAGGGTTCATATTTCGGCCATCACAAGCAAATTGGGGAAAATTGTTCCAAACACTTTTTCATCAAATTGATCTAATCAATCATCAATTTAAACAACATTCAAGCATTCTAAATCATCCAATTTCATTAAACATGCTCAAAATCAAGTTTACCCAAATTTGTCATGCCCAAAATTTGGGGAAAAATGGATCCAACCAAATTTCATGAAATTGATTATGCACAACATCAATTCAACCTCATTCAAGCATGCTATACTAAACAATTTAATCATTAGATGCTCAAATTGAGTTTACCCAAATTAAAGTTTTGGCCAACAATAAGCAAATTGGGGAAAATCAATCCAATTATTTTTCTTCAAATTGATTACATATAACTCTAATTAATTCATATACAAACATTCTTAAACAAGCAATTGTCAGAATCATGCTTAAATCAAAAAGCCCCAAATTTTGCTCAAGAACCCTAATTCGTTTTATGCAACCAATAGCTCAAGATACCATTGTAGAGTTTCAATCAAGTCCCAAGATCATAAATCATGCATAAAACGAGTTGAATACAACCAAGGAGTAAGGCGGAATTCATACTCACATTGATGGGTTTGATGCTAGGAAGAACAAGATGCGTTTTGCCTCCCTTCATAGCTCGGCAATGGCTTCTGTGACAGTGGACTGCACGGTTTTGGGGGTGTTGTCTTCCTCCTTGTTCATTCGGCCATGGATGTCACCATTGAAGCTCCAAGCTTCAAGCTTTCCATGCTCACAAATTCGTTTCCTTATCACCATAATATAACCCATGTGTGTGCTAGCACTACTCTTCTTCATTTGCTTCTCAAAATTCGGTCAAACCAGAACTTTTTGTGAAGAAATCGGCTAGAAGCCGTGAGAGGGGAAGAAGAGAGAAAGATGAAGGGTTTTTGGCTCCAAAAGCCTAAAAACCGTGTACTGTACATCAAGAGAGAGAGAAGACTGAATTCATAGTGAGGAAAAAGAAAAATGTAATATATATTATTCATTTATTTTCAAAAATAAATAAAATATATATACCAAACCTTTCATATTCCAAAAAGTCAAAAAGGCAAAAACAATCAATGCTTTTCACCTTTTACCCATCACTTTTACTATTCACATCAAGTCACTTTATCAAAAAGTAACAAAACTGTCATGTCACATCACTCAAAGTGACAAGTGATTTGATAATTGATGCGACCAGCGATTT
>SKCR01012662.1:0-12149 GCA_019454045.1 Zanthoxylum bungeanum
TATACCTTAACGCCCAAAAATAAGCAAAATAGTAGAGCATAAAATCTTTGGAAGATTTCTGTGATGATGACTTTATGCTTAATTTAATATACTTGTCATATACTCCTTAATTTAATTTCTTTAATCAGAACTAGGATTAGATTCTTAAAGTATGATTGAAATTGAAGGATAATCAAAGGTTAGATCTGGGAAGATAATGACATATCCCAAAATGTCTGCACAATTGTGGCAAACGGAATCGCGAAGCGTGACTGTCGTTTGGGACAAAGCAGACATGAAGGATTGAAGACGAGCAAGGCTCTGACTTCAAATATGTTTGTCAAAATTATGTTGTTATACTAGTATTAAAATTGGATTTTTAGATACTTAATATGGTACATAATAAATATATATATTGAAGTTCAGAATCTGCTATGAGCAGGATTAGAGAACTGTTATAATGTAACTAGTTTGACTAGATACATTATCTATTTATCAGTGTTTAACCCACTGCGGGTGAACCTTTATATTTTAGAACACTACAGTGTTTTATTATATAAGGATGATATTGAGATAAACACATTAGATGTGAATAAGAATTTATATTTTGAATATAAATAAATCTAAATATATATAATGACAAACAAATAGCTCAAATGATTTGATCAGAAGAAACTAATATGGCATTGTTGTCTGGGACACAATCGAACAAGACTCGTATATCCACACTTTCGAAGAGTGGGTACTCTCGGACTGTTTTGATTCCAATCAAATAAAGTATACGAATCTAGTTTATTGGGCAATGTGCCTAAAACACTATTTACTTGGTAAAAGTGTAAATGCCACCGATCTATAAGCCCTAGTTCATAATGAAGGCAAGTGGGCCCATGTCTAGCTAGGCTGGATATGGATATGAATATTTCGTGACCTATACAGATGTGGCATCGCGTAATGGTTGTGTGTTTCTTTTGAAGAACACAAATCGAAACGTTTTAGAGTTCGACACAATAGACAAATAGATCGGCTATAGTATTATACCGTCACGGTAAGACCGTAATGGAAAATACTTAAGCAATAAGTTTCTTATATACTTGAAAGAGTTAATAGTATTCTTTCAAATGAGGACTCCTCCCGAACACGTCAAAGTGACGGTGTGTCCGAACGGATTAACCGAATCATGTTAGACATGATAAGGCTAATCATGAGTCGCTCTGAGCTACCATTTCCTTTTCCTTCAACGGATAAGTTTTAACAGTGCAATAACTTATTTAGAATAAGGTTCCATAATAATCTGTTTGACAGATTACATATTAGATATGAACAGAAGGAAACCGGTTTCCCTCATTCCTGACCATTTGGGATGCTAGGCATATGTTTGGATAATACCAAACTAGAACCCAAATTGGATAAGTGTCAATTGTAGTGCTATCCTAGGATACCATAAGTATTGTATTTATAAATCTCACATGAGAAATATAGATTGGTTGCTCACCATGCAGTTTTCCTGAGAGGGATACAGACATGCAGTGGTAAGTGGAGGATAGTAAAACTCGATGAAAATCGGAGTAATACTATTCAAGGCACCTATTCCTAATGGAACATAAATAGTTCATCAAGGATGAAATTATACCATTAATCTTCGAATACACAAGAACCGCGTAGATCGGAGAGAGTCAGAAAACAACCTAGGGTATGGGTTTCTGATCTCACCTCATAAAGATGTTAATCTTTTAAGGTATACCAACTGATTACGTATGAGGTAGTGATACAAGGTATCGACTCCCTATTATGACAAAGTGTCATGAGTCCGAAATGGATTCCATGTATATCAATAAGTTTGGATACTAGTTGATGTACCATAAGACATTGTGCCTATTGGTACTTTATAAGTCTTCAAGGAAGACATACATGGAATGCAACACACCAACGTACTAAGCTAGGCTTGTAAAGAAAAGGTAGAGTTATCAACATTGTGTTGATTCGACGAAACCTTTTACATGTTGCCATTGTAAATCCATTTGGATAATGCTTGCTAAAGCTGTATATTTCATTTATGAAATATGACAGCTTAACGGAAAATCGCTTTCCTGAAAAGGAAACCTTTCGGAGGATGTTATAACATCCTGTCGGTTTTGTCGTACCATAACAAGCAAACAAGGTTTGCAGGTTATTCGATCCATGTTTGGATTGAAGCAAGCATAGGTTTTAGGAATTGTCGTTTTGATGTAATCATGGGAGTATGATTTAATTCAAAACGAAATGATTCTTATGTATATAAAAGGTTAGTGGGAGTGCATTGAAATGAATGTCATGTAAAATAATGATAATATGTCATTTCTTAGAAATGATATTCCCATAAAATAATCGGTGAAAGCTTGGCTTTCCTGAAAACGACTATAAGTCGCAAACGGTACTATACAGTTTGAATAACGGTACAGTGAGCTAGAAATCTTCTAAGCAAGATTCTGTTGCCGAATTAACAACAAATGCGGATTATTGCTGCAGCTGAGGCAGCAATAGAAGCCATTTGGATCGATAATAATTCTAATTAGATTAGATATAGTTCTTTTAGCAGCTGAGCTAGGCGTCAGCACAGGCTAAGGAATTAATGGTCTCATCAACGATCCAGATATATACTTCTATAATCGGATATTCATCTGATTCGTTCGGATCATACATCGTGGCGATGTGATGATCGAATAAATCGCATCAGATGATAATCATGCAAATCCGCTGACGAAAATCTTTTCTCAGCAATTTGAGCGAACCGTACATAGTTCGGGTGTGGGACACTTGAGTGACTCGCTACGTGCCAAGTGGGAGATTGTTGGACAAAATGACCCATAGCGTCACTATTTGCACAGATCATTGTGTTGTTGTAGCAAATTAACTATGTGACAAGGAAATTGCACTCTCATCGTTTGTGATTAGATCACCATAGATATATAAATGAAGAGAGGTCCATATGATTAGTTCCTGGATTGAGAATGATATGAACAGTATCATCCACGAAGGATTAATCATTAAATATCCCTAGCCGGAGTATTATCGAGACTGGACATCGATAATGCGGAATAGGCTAGTATTGCACTTGTGCGCGTTGTGAGGGCACGACGGCATAGTTCTCATATATTTAAGTATCGGATACTTATGCAAGTGCGATAGGAGGTCGTGTTTTCACCGATGGTACGGGAACAGCTTCGCTCTGGATAGACCCATCGGAATCCCATTGGTATTATTACTATGTGTCTATGGGAGGCCGAAATCAGGGTAGGTGTGTATGGTCCTTAACCTGAGACTTACATCGCTAATACTTACGATAATCGATAGACTTTGGTCTTGGTGGTACAGGGCTTTAACCGGTTCTGCGTACACCACTTCTGGGTTTATTACAGAGAGTCGTAGTGTATTGGGTGTGATGTCAAGACGGAAGTATCACTTCAGTCATAGTGGAGATGATGTCACGCAGGATACGGTACTAGTGCTCTTGAGTGTTTGCGCAACCAATCGGGATATTGTGACCAGGTCATGAATATCCGATTATAGAGACTATGTTACCAGACATCCGACATGTGCTTCGGACGGGGCAGACACTTATCCAGCCCCAGCCCTAGCACGTGACTATCCGATACTGGGCCGATATACACAATACTACGGTATACTACGCTTGATATAGATCTTAATATTCTTATAAGAATATGTCCGGAGAATTGGGAAGAGACTTGGTGCTTTGCTAGAAGCCAACCTTGTCTAGTAAATCGGTAAAACGTAGTACTTGGTACTTACGTGTTCGGATAGTCCCGACGACCGTTTGACTGCCAACATATCCGGGGATCACATGGGTCGCTTCCCAAAGATTCACACCGATGACGTATGACTCGCACTTTTATTAATCTGGGATTAATATGATGAGAGAGAAAATTAATCTGGGATTAATTGCGGAGATATTTTATATAGGATAAAATATCGATTAAAGAGAGAGAAACATTAATTTGGAATTAATCGAGGAATTAATATATTTGATATATTAAACGAAATTGGATTTCGACGCGGAATTAAAATTAGATTTTAATTCGGGCGAGCGAATTCATTTAGAATTAATTCGTTAGCGACGTGAATAGTGATTTCGCTAGGCGTAATCATCTAATTACGACGCGACGGAAAATTCGTTAATTTAGAATTAGCGAATCCGAGCCCGAGATTATTTACGAGCGCATTCGCATTTCGAATTCGAGCGCGGCTCGTCAAATCAAGCGTCAAATCATTATTCGCATCTAGCGTCACATCAAGCGTCAAATCATGTCACTTTGAGTGATGTGACAATTGATTGGATTGATAAAGTGAAGTGATGTGACTTGATGTAATAAAAGTGATGTGTGTGGTTGGCAATTAAAGCCAAATGTGTAGGAAATGAATTTGAATTTCATTTCAAGTGTATTAGATACACTTTTGGTATCCACCAAATATGCATAACACATTTCCCTCCTCTCTCTCCTCTTCTCTTCTTCTCTTCTCTCATCATCACTCACGCCATTTCTGGTTTCTAAAGGGCAGTGACTGCCGACTTTTAAGAATCAAAAATGGAGGGAAACAAGTGTGTTTTGTGGCAAAACAAGAGTGCTAGCACACTCCGAGATCAATACGAAGGTGATAGGGAAGTTTACCCCCCATGAGCCGGGCTTCAATTCTTGTTGAAAATGGCGCAAAACAGAAGCCAAATCTACTGCAGTGGGCGCACATGAGCAGTGGGCAGTGAGCAGAATTTCGTTTTTTGTTGCCTCCTTCGTCGCTCAACCGCTCGATGTAAGTATTCCGCACTTCCGTCGTTGTATTCACTTATGATTCATGCTTGAGTTTTGATCTTGGGACCTTTAAAAACTCCAACACTTCCAACTATTAGGAATCACATGTGAGTCATTCAGTATTCGCTCTAACGAATACCCACATGTTTATACGAGTTTCCAAAACTCAAGGTACATCGCGTTAAATCATTGAACTCCAATTCCAATATACGACATGTGCTAGTCTTCTAGGTTATAGGAATTCGACCGTATTCCAAAACTAACAACTAGGAATATTTACTTTAAGAATAGTTTACACCTAGTGTTAAAACTATTCTAAGGTCGATGTCATTTTTAGCATATCTATACTTCAATTTAATACGCATAATGACAATACCATTATAAAGTATGAAATGAAAAATGTAGTTATTTTATTAATAAATAATAAAATATACAATTCGGATTGGCACTCCAAGTACCAACTCCATCACTTAGGCCCATACCGAGAACTACAGACCCAAATGGTGAGATCCTAGAACATCTTAAGCAAGTAAAGATTAACCTTCCACTGTTAGATGTGATAAAACAAGTTCCCACTTATGTGAAGGTTTTAAAGGATCTATGAACCATAAAGAGAAAATATCATGTGAAGAAGACTTCATTCTTGACAGAGCTGGCTAGTGCAGTAATTGCACAGAGGACTCCACCAAAAATATAAAGATCTAGGGTGCCTTACCATTACTTGTCACATTAGCACACATGAGTTCGGTCAAGCTTTATTAGATTTAGGTGCTAATGTTAATCTCATGTCATATTCTATTTATAAGCAGTTAGGGCTTGGAGAGATTAAACATACATCTGTGGTTTTACAGTTAGCTAATCGCTCTACTAGAATACCGCGAGGAGTAGTTGAGGATGTTTTAGTTCAAATCGATAAATTCTATTACCATATTGATTTCCTGATCTTAGATACTCAGTCTATGGTGAACACAAAGTCAAAAATTCCATTAATCTTAGGTAGACATTTTCTTGCTACAGTTAATGCCCTTATTAATTGCAGGAATGGTCTCATGAAGCTATCATTTGGGAATATGACACTGGAAATAATATTTTTCATGTTAAAAAACAACCACAAGGTGCTGATGAGTGTCAATACACATACATGCTAGATACAGTCTTACTAGAAACAGCTTCTTCACAACATGAATCTTACCCCCCCGAACTGAAATTGACCCCAAAAAACCATAAAAAGAGGAAAATGAGAGTTAATGCTTATTTGAAGATGATCCATGGGATGCTAAAAAGGAGATTGAACCAACTTTTACAAATGTGCAGCCTAAAATCTCAACCACCAGATCCTGCGGGATCAATAAATAAACTGCAACATTGTATCCGGATTTATTTATTTTATATTATTTTATTTACTGTAGTTTTATTTTATTATGTGCTAATTGCATATTTATTGTTTGCATAAGTATTTATGCAGGTGTTCAGTGCAACTTACACAGTCACACAACCTAAATCTTCCTTAATCAATTTTCTTTATATTTATCTTACATTGAGGACAATGCAAGTTTTAAGTGTGGGGGTGCCATGATAATACATGTTATAAAAAAAATTGTTTTGTTTGTTTTTAGTCCTTGATAGTAAAGCATAAGTCAATGATGATATTGTTGTTTTAGGGTGAAATCTTAGAAACGATAAGTTCTTTAATGTACTTTTATCTGATACATTGAGTAATTGATCTAGGTTAGACTCGTAAGCACTTAATTATGAGTTTTTAGCAGTGACAACCTAAGTGGTGGCAAAGTGACTAGTTGAAGAAATTGCATGTCGATGAATGAGCATTTGCTTAGATGTTTATCCTGATTTGCTAGTGTTATGATGTGTGGTATAGTTAAAAAAAAAAAAAGTCTCTAAAGAAATAAATTAAACCACCTATAACCGATAAGCGTGAAGCTACCCATGGGCGAGTGTTAGGACCACCATGAGGAGAAATGCTACCTTAAAGAGTAGGTGTGATGTAAAAAAAAAAAAAAAAGAAAAAGAGAAAATTTAAAAAAAAAGACAAGAAAATAAAAAATAAATAATCATACCATACTGAGTACATAAAATCAATTACAGAGCATAATTGAGATATCTAGGTTGGTTTAATCCATCGGATCCCAATTTTTAAATGAAATCATTAGAGTTGACTTACCTATGAATCAAGCTGTGAATGAACCTTTACACACACACACTGTGAGTCTGGCTTAGATGATTTATTCAAGGACTTGGATTGGAGTTGCATTGAGTACTTTGAAAGTTCTCTAATTTCATTAATAGGTATTCTTTGAGGACAATAATATGTGTAACTATTGGGACTATTTCATTTTATTTTTGCTTGTTTGCATGTGTTTTGATCACGTTTGTGGGTGTCGTCACTGTAAGCCCCCACGAGACTATAACTCGTCCACTAGAGACACCTAGGGGTTAAAGGCTTGTTGCATACGCTAAATGCAATTGTGATCCATATGAAAATGGCTTAGATAGTTTTATTTATTTAGTTCTTATTTTATTTTACGCTTGAATTGCTAAGGACTAGCAATAAGCTAGTTGAAGGTTGTGATAAGTGCATGACAGTGTACTTTGAACATCGTTAACTCAGCTTAATTATCATGTATTTAATATTAATTATAGTTTATTTTATGCTTTCTTATTAGGAGCAATGGAATATGAAGTTTGGAGTAATTATGCGTGTTTCGGTACCTTGCGGACGCATCAGAAGCATGCGGGAAGAGCGGAAACGAAGAAAGCAAAATCCAGCAAAACATGCCACGCATCGCGACGTGCTCTAGAATTTGCGTGCTACAAAAGCCAGCAAGTTTGGTACTGCGACGCCCCGGAACAGTCCCATAAGCTTATTTTGGTCGTCTTTTACGCATATATGGACTCCAGGGCTTCCCTATGTAAACCCGAAGTTCGTCCAAAACCCTAGGGGAGGAGAAAAATAGAGAGAAACAAGAGATAAAACACAACAAAGAGCCACAAACACAAAATCAATGGAGGAGAATGAAGAACTTCAAGGAAACCATAACGTCTCTCCGATCTATCCAGGCTACATCTTTTTCTTCCATGGAGAACTAATCTTTTAGGAAAAGCTAATGATGAACTCTTGTATTTGATTTCTTATATTTAAGTTGTTGATTCCTAAAGTACATTTTTAAAGTTTAATACAATTGATGGTTATTATTCTTTATTATTTTACGATCTCTGAATCCAGAAACTGTGTTTTGTCATCTCTCATATAGATCCAATCATGTTTCTTCTATGTGTGATTTGCGAACCCAGTTGTGAATGGTAAAGTTATTTTATGTGTTGGTCTTCTGCTGCAGTATTGACTGAGGGTATATTATCGATGTTCGATAGCTCGTAACGATAATTTTGTGTGTGCTGTTAACATAGAGAATATTCATCAATTACCTTAGAATTTGACATGTTTAGAATTGAATATCTTCCGATTGTTGGTTTGAGATGTGAAAACTTTAATTGAGTAATAACATAAATCAATAACTGAATATAGGAGTTTGATACAAGAGGGATTCCTGATGCTTTGTTGCCCCTTTCTATTCATAGTTTTAATTATTTTTCATAATCTTTGTTTTATATTATCAAACTCAATCATTATCTTTACTTTAGCTACTCTAACGTTTTTGTTTAAGTAAACCAGTTTCTTGTAACCATCTCTCTGAGGATCGACACCCCAACTATATTGTAATAATCGCAAGTAACCGTAAGTACTTTTTGGACGTAATCAAAGGTCATAGTCAGAAATTCAGAGGCTCAGACGATAGGTTAGCCTATCGCCTACCGGTAATATCTCTGAGATGGGGGATTTAACTGAGCATCTCTATTTATAGGGGTGTTGAGCACCTCTATTTTCAATTTCAATTGCAATTGCATAACAATTGATATACAATTGCATGTGAATGAGGGGTCCATCCACTAAAAGGTGGATGACAACCCTCCATCGAATTTTTATTTTTTGTATTTCATCAATTTTGGTATTGAAAACCTCAAAACTAGAAAATATTGTACATAATAAAGTTGTAGATCTTTGAGTCTTATTTTATATGGAACCAGAATTGTCTCAATCTGATATTGGAGTAAGAAATTATGGCCAAAATATGAAAATTATGCAAAATTGTACACTGTTAGAACGTCCTTTTAAGATTCTAGCCTCCAAAATCCAAATATCATGTCCATTTTTCTAATTATACATCCAAAGTACTATTTCACCTATATAATAAATAAAAATCACAATAAAAATATATAAAACATAGATTTAATTATTATTTCACAAATGTGCTTAATTAAAGGGGATTAATGAAACTAATAGTGTAAAATGATTTCTCTTTATTTCATGTAAACTTTTTAGTATCCATCATACACTATCTTTTTAAAAGAAAAAATTTAATAATACTGTTCACATAAATAATAAATGTGACTATAAGTGACTTCATCCGCACATTGTCCCAAGGTGGAATTAAAATTTAGTGTGTATTTAAATTAAAAATATATATTTTCGAAATGTAATGTCCTAATAAGAAATAAGGAGATAAAGTGTGATGTGAATCAAAAATCGATGTAGGAGTGAAGCGAGGTTTACCATTATGCCTAAAGGTCGGCGATCACTAAACTGTTGGGCTCGCAGCCTGTAGAGAGTACGAATAGCCCCACAAGAGGACTAATCGATGGATGATGAAGTCTCCACCCAGTATGAAACACTGAGAATGCTTTAAAACCGCACTAAACCCCTCACAATGGTCGACCTTAAACCCGTTATAAAATAGTAATAAAGTGTGAATCAAACGAGCCAGAATAAATATATCTTTGGTCTGGCTTCAGGGAAGCCTGACCGAACATTCTTCACTATCGGCATGACTTATAAATGTCTGGTTGGACTTGCGTGAAGTCAAGATGAATTTACTGTGTAAATTGGGAAAAGTAGAAACGTAGAATCATGCATAACGACAACAATAATAAGATAGGGACGACAACAGAGTGCATGTTCATGTAATAACAGTAATAATAAGATAACAATATAGCATGCTTAAAATTAGTAAAATTAATACAGAATCACAAAATAATAGTCACATTTGGGATTCTGCCGGTGTCGATCAAATTTTGGATTTCATGCCTAAGACGGGTGCACCTTTTTGTCTCATGCCTTGGGAACTGGTGGAAATGGCATATAAGTTTTGGTCAAGTTTTCTTGGCAGTGGGTTTGGCACAGGCTTTGGATCTAATGGTTTTAGTAAGCCTTGTCTCTTCAGTTCATCCAAAATCTCGAACATTAGTCTTCTAAGGTTGGAGAAGTGTCATTTTGGGACAGTGTTTGTTGTTCCGCATATTGAGCTTCATCCATTTTTCTTCTTACGATGTCCTTAGCCGTAGAGCTTCCCACACTCACACCTTTCATTACTTGTTTCGGCCCTAACTGTCTCTATTGTCGTCCAGTTGATCATAGCAATGGTCAAAGTTAGTAATTGTCAAGTCATTTTGTTCAACTTATCCTTCATTCGGTCTATGCGAGAACTATTACTGCTGGACATTCTTAAATTTTGTTGATCGACCTCTAACTAACTCAACAGATCGATACGATGGCTCTAAGAAATGTTAACATGATGTTTGTATGCTTGTAATGCATGAAATTCATGGGATGCTCAACCAACATACATACTTCCAACCTTATTTTTCCCCTTACACGTGGTATGTTCAATATATGCCCTAGGTTTGGCTTAGCTTATGCGCCAACGGAGGGTATATAAGCTCGTTCTCTCATATGCGAAAGTGTGAACCTTGGCTATTTTTGGTTCCTTTTTATAGCTAAAAGACAAAGGCCGCCCATTTACATAATGACAGAACCTAATATGGAAATCGTGCCATTAGTTAAGAACGCATAGTGCATGTTCATGGAAAATAACAGTAATAACAAGACAACAATATAACATGCTTAAAAGCAGAAAACAATAGTGCAGAAGCACAAAATAACAGTGATGATGAAATAATGAAAATGATAGAAACAATAATGGTAAAGCGATGAACATGTGATAGTGAGAATAATAAGATGCCTAATCGGAATATATATCATTTAGGCACTTAATGTCCGGATATTTCTATCAACGTCTGGCCGGATGTATATTACTAGATGGATGTCCAGCCGGATAATTGCATGCGTATCATTATTTTATAGTAAACCGAAAGTAAACATGAAAGAGTAAAATATTAAATCAGTGATGCGACCTGATATTATGTGCATGTCTTGCTGGAGGTGTGCGCATGTCCAACCGGACGTAGTGTACGTCTGATCGGAGATATTATAATAATACAGAAACCCCAAAAATACAAAAGTGAAAGAGGGTTCCCTCATGTCATACCTCTAGATGTAGTGGGCTCGAAGAACACTTCTGAAGCCTGGATGTTGCTTAGATGCTTTTTGGAAAGGGGAAATTTTAAAGATTTTATTGTTTCTCTCATGAATTTACCTTTGGGGGAGTTTTTCCCATATGGTCCTTTGTGGAGGAGAAGCTCTTCTTTTTATTAGGTGAGAGCATGCTTTGGAAAATGGGAAGAGGAGAGAGAATTCTTTCCCTCTCTCGCTTCTGTCTGGATTAATTGTCAATATGTCATTAGTTATAACTCATCACATATCAGGCCAGATGTATTTCGTAGGACCTATGTCCGGCCGAACATAATCAGTACTTATTATGCATGTGATTCCAATAATGAGAGATTTACACACTCGATGACATCTCGATATATATATATATCTGGCTGGACATCAATCAGATCTGTGATGACAATTGTATCATATCCGACCAGATCTAGGATTTCAAGCGTAGATCCTACCGGTCTTTATAGTTTGAGACAAGTAGTCTAGACATAGGTAATCTCCGGCCAGTATTTGGATTATGAATTTGTTTTAGTTTCTTATTTTGATTTTGAATCTTTGTTAAATTAGTATTTTGTTTTAATTTCATATTTGGATTTTAAATCTTTGTTAAATTAGGATTTTATTTTAGTTTCCTATATGGATTAGGATTTCTTAGACTTACTATATAAGGTGGTGTTATGCATTAATAAAATCATAATTTTCAGATTAAAAAATTAATGTGAGAGAATAGAGTGTGAATTTCTCTTATTCATTGAATTGGACACCTGACTTATTAATGGGGTTGCATCCTTTGTGACATCCAATTACAAGCAAGGTTTATTTCTTGATTCTGAAAGGGTTTTAAAATGTAGGTTTTTTGAGGGTCTAATCTAATCTTAGAAGGGATTTTGTTCCCAAAAATTCATGATTCGCGGCTCTTGGGTTTGCTTACTTACGTGGGGCTGGCTACGACT
>SKCR01012663.1:0-12194 GCA_019454045.1 Zanthoxylum bungeanum
TGGTAAGCTTACTGCAACCAGTCCATGCTCACTGTCTTGGCAGTTTCGGGTCTCAAAACGAAGCTCCAAACTCCATCGGATGAGTCCCGCCTCATGGTCGAACCTCCCTACCACCTTCGCAAGACTTGAAAGTGTGCTAGCACTTGATTTCTCACACCATGAGAAACCACTCTTGCTTCCCTTATTCACGCCCAAACTGGTTCAAAACCAGTGAAGAATGGCCACCATTGCCGTGAGAGGAAGAGAGAATTTTGAGAGAGATAAAATTTTGTATTAAGTTATTAAAATGATTTACCAAAAATCATTTATATTTATGCCATAATTTTCATTAATTAATAATAAAATTATGACACATAACATGCAATGGCTTAGAGTGTCAAACACTCAAACTCCATGCAATGACATTGAGTGCAATGTACACAATCTACATGCAAAGCATTAGAATGACATGTGTCATGGGGCCCCACACGTTTCCAAATGAAATGGGCCCACGTGCACTCACGCGTTCGGGTTCGATATTTCCGAAATACCGAGCTTACGTCGCGACGTTAATTCAATCGAATTTAAATAAATAATTACGCCTGGCGAAATTATTATTTACGTCGCTAACGAATTAATTCTAAATTAACTCGTTTGCCCGATTTAAAATCTGATTTTAATTCCGCGTTGAAATCGAATTCGTCTAATATATCGAATATATTAATACATCGATTAATTCCGAATTAATCGTTCTCTCTCTTTAGATGACATTTTATCCCAGATAATATCTCCGTTATTAATCCTAGATTAATTTCTCTCTCTTCTGTATAATCCCAGATATTCAAGAGTGCGAGTTGTGCGTCATCGGTGGATTATCGGGAAGCGACCCATGAGATCCCCGGATAATCTGGCCAGTAAATAAGGTCGTCGGAGTATCCGAATCACGTACGTACCAAGTACTACGTTCTAATCTACCGATTTACGAGACAAGGTCGACTCATAGCAAAGCACCAAGTCTACCTAATTCTCCGGACATATCCATTTAAGAATATTAAGATCTGTATCAGCGTAGTATACTAATGTATTGTGCATATCGGCCCAGTATCGGATAATCACGTGCTAGGGCTGGGGCTGGATAAGTGTCTGCCCCGTCCGAAACACATATCGGATGTCTGGTAACTAGTCTCTATAATCGGATATTCATGACCTGGTCATAATATCACGATTGGATGCGCATCACTTTTAAGAGCACTAATACCGTATCCTGCGTGACATCATCTCCATTATGACTGGAGTGACACTTCCGTCTTGACATCACATCCAATAGACTACGATTCTCAATATACCCGGCATTGGCGTACACAGAACCGGTTACAGTCCTAGACGACCTCAACTAAAGTATATCGATTGTCGTAAGCATTAGCGATGTAAGTCTCAGGTTAAGACTATACACACCTACCTTGATTTCGGCCTCCCATAGACACATCGTCATAATACCAATGGGATTCCGAGGGGTCTATCCAGAGCGAAGCTGTTTCCCGTACCATCGGTGAAACACGACCTCCTATCGCACTTGCATAAGTATCCATACTTATATATATGAGAACTATGTCGTTATGCCCTCACAATGCGCACAAGTGCAATACTAGCCTATTCCGCATTATCGATGTCCAGTCTCGATAATACTACGGCTAGGGATATTTAATGATTAATCCTTCGTGGACTGATACTGTCTCATATCATCTCAATCCAGGAACTAATCATAGGGACCTCTCTTCATTTATATATCTATGGTGATCTAATCACAAATGAGAGAGTGCAATTTCCTTGTTACATAGTTAATTTTGCTACAGCAACACAATGTTCTGTGCAAATAGTGACGCTATGGGTCATATTATCCAACACCTACCACCCAACTACCTTGTTTTACTTTTGGAAAACCATTTACCCACACCTACCAAGTTTAGGGTAAAAGTGAAATGGTTTTTACCTAAAGTATAAAAACAAAATATCTCTCTACACTTTGGTAACTATTATTATTCATTAGATGAATATTTAGGAAACCCTAGACAACTCTCTCTCTCTCCAATCTTCTTCATGCTCACGCCCAAGGGGCCAAAAACTCACTGTTTTTACTGCTGAAAAACGTGAGCAGTGAGGGAAGCTTTTTGTGGATTTTGTGGCAAGATCCAAGTGCTAGTACACTTCTAAGAGGCATACGAAGGTGTTAGGGAAACCCACCCACGAGCCGGGAATCGTTAGACGAAGATTGAAGCTCCAAATCTCAGCTCAAAATCTGATTTTTCAAGGCAGTGGACTGCACTGCAGTGTGCGTGGAAATGGAGGCCAAAATCATTTTGTTTGTTGCCGTATCGTCTCAACCGATCGATGTGAGTATTCCGCTACCTCCGTTGATGTATTCACACATGTTTTTCATGCTTGTTATGATCTTGGGACCTAAATAGAAACCAACAATGGTATCAGAGCCTAGGTTCAAGCATGAAACTTTTAGGGTTGAAATTTGGGTAAACTTGTTTTGAGCATGATTTGAATGAATTGAATGTTTGAGTATGCTTATAAAACATGTTTAATTAAGGATTGATTGGATCAATTTAATGAAATGATTGGATCAATTTTCCCCAATTCTTGGAGCTTGGCCGAATGTATAGGGTGTTTGGAATTCTTGGAATTTTTTGATTTTGATTCATTGGATGAGTTAGAATCATGTAGGATGATGTTAATTTGAAATTAATTGGATTGAATTTTGAGTTGAACAAAAATCCCCAATACTTACCTTGGCAGAATGTAATGCCCTAAATTGAGTCTTGGATTTTTTGATTTTGAACATTGGATGTATTGGAAATCATACGGGATGATGATTTAATGTTAATTTGGATTTGATTGGATTGAATTCGGATTTGGACAAAAATGCATCCCTTGGCCGAGACTTTGAGCCATGGTGATGGGTTTTGATTTTTCATTAATGTGTTAGACATGTGATGATAATGAAGAACATGATTAATTGGACTAATTTGATGTTTTGGAAATATTGATTTGGATGATTAATCATGTAATGCACTTTAGAATTAATTAGATTATGAAATTGGACTTTATGATTAATTAATTGTGCCTTAAAATTGGATTGGGCTTTTAAAGTTGTAAATGGGCTTATTGGGCTTTGTTGTACAAAGTTGGGTTTAGGCAAATTGGATTGGATCCAATTGGGCCCAAAACCACTTCCATAAAGCCCCAAATGTGACTTATAAACCTTAAAGTTTAATTGGGCCTAATGGGCCGAAATTGATTTCTGGGCTTATGGGGTTACTCCTTGATTGGGCTTGGTTGCCGAAGCCCATGCCTTAAGAAATTAATTGAAAGCCCATTGGACTTGAATTAATTGACGTTGGACGTTTATCGGGCTTTGAGACCGTAACGATTAAATTTGGAATTTAAGTCGTAAAAGGTTTATTAATAAAGTGTAATATTTAATTTGGAATTAAAATAGTGAATTGGTATTAAATACATATTAAATTGGATTTAATGTTGTAGTTTAATTTAATTCGAGAATTCGTACTTTGAGTACTTATTCGCAAAAACGAGTTTGACTCGCGCAAAATCAAATCGTTGTTTGAACATTGGATGATCACTAATTATCAGATTAATTAATTTGATTAGATTGATTGATAACATACTTGTGTGAATACATGGTTGTGATGAATGAATAATGTATATCGGATGGATATTAGTCGGGTGGGGGTAATTTTGGAAATTGTTGTAATAAGTTCGATTTATTAAATTGGACCTGCGTGTCCAGCCTTATCACCTCTATTCTCTTTGTATTCTCTTCTCACCTATTCCCCTCAATGTAAATGAGGTTTCTTTAGAGTGTAGTTTAACGGGTAGAGTAATACAAGTGCTAGTTTGAGAGAGAAAGGAGAGATTTGATCTAGGATCAATGTGTTAAGTATCCATCCGCATATCATTATTATTTATTTTCATATGCGCTTTATTATGTGTTTAGAATGCATGTCTAAGGGTGTATGATGATGAGACCTAAACAAAGATAATAAATTGGTAGCCAATTTGCACCCGAAAAACCCTCATCAAATATCATGCGTTTTTCCTTCCATTGAGTGATTCTTACTGAAGATCCGAGACTGACATTGGGTTGTTGGCCAAAGTCAAGCCCTTGTCCGTCGAAGATGTGTTTGAATCACGAGAGTTTTGTTCTATATTGGTGTCTTGTCCAAGTTGTGGTTTGTTGGCCAAAGTCAAGACCACTTCTTGTCCATCGACATTGATTACGAAGCTTTCCATGGTCAATGGGTCGCGCTTGACTGGGATCACTAGGTTTGTTGTGCCAAAGCCAAGGCTTAGTTGATTCAGAGGAAAAAGGTTAGGTAATACATTGGATGTATTGGCATATATAAGATATATGTTTCGGACTTGGATGTCTCCCTACCGGATCTAGGAATTTGATGAGATCCAAGTGATCTTAGAGATCTACCTAGTTAAATATCATACAATTTGTTGGCCAAAGTCAAGATTGTGTGTTATTTAACGGGATCCTAGCCCACTAGGAAACACGGTTTCCCGAGTACTCGACAGAGGGTTAGTGGCTCGCCGAAAAATAGTGGGAGGCAAGAATTGAATTTGCAATATTCGTTTAATTACTTGCCATACGCGCTCATTCAAATTATTCGTCATATAAATTAAATGTTAGTTGGACTAATATTTAAATTGTTGTTTTAATAAGCAGTTGGACTGTATATAGTTGATTATATAATTGGATTATAGTAATCAATATATTTGAATTAATTAATTTCAATTTACAGTTGATTTTATAATTGGATTATAGTAATCAATGTAATTGAGGTTAATTGATTTAAATTATATTTGATTGTATAGTTGGACTATAATAATCAATATAATCATAGTACCACAAATCGTTGATTAAATAGTTGGACTATTATAATCAAGATAAATGAAAGATTAGTGTTTAAAACATAATCCTAGGTGAAAATGTATTTAAACGACTATATTTTTTCAAATTGGGAATAATTTCAGGATGGTCCTGGAAATAAATAATGAGTTACTTTATTTGATAAAATAACCTATTATGCCTAAGCCAAGAATTAAGCAAATAGTAGAGCATAATCTTTGGAAGATTTATGTGATGATAACTTAAGTGCTTAATTCGATATACTTGTCATAAATCTATGTTTAAGATTTAAGAAGTATTAAAATTGCAATAAATAACTCTTGGAGGGTTAAAGACTATTCTCGATGAGATAAAGTCAAACTTTGCAATTAGGTATGTGGCGCAAAGCGCACCATACTTCAATATTCTAGAAACCCAAGGCTTGGCCAAAGGCTTCTGAAATATTTGAAAGGGCAAAGGCAAAATCATTATGATCTTCTGGGAAGATAAATGACATATCCTAAAGTGACTGCCGTTTGGATATGGCAGACACAAAGGAATTAAAGAAAGGGCAAGGCTCTGACTTTAAGAATGTTTGCCAATATTATGTCTATTACTAGTATTAAAATTTGATTTTAAAATACTTAGTATGGTACATAAATTATATAGATTGATGTTCAGAATCTGCTATGAGCAGGATACTGACTTCAAGCTGAGATTAATCTGCGAATCGGAAACGGGACGAAAGTCGCTGTTTCGACCGTAGAATCCTAAGTTTAGGAACTACCTTTTGGGTATATACTTAAATTAGGAATTGTTATAATATAACTAGTTTGACTAGAAATATTATATTTATATCAGTGTTTAATCCGTTGCGGATAGACCTTTATATTCTAGAACACTAAAGTGTTTCATTATATAAAGAATGATATAAGATAAACACATTAGATGTGAGTAACAGAATTTATATTTTGAATATAAATAATATCTCAAATATAAAACATGACAAATAAATAGCTCAAACTGATTTGATCAGTTAAGAAACTAATTGTGGCATTGTTGTCTGGGACACAATCAAACAAGACTCGTATATCCACACTTTCGAAGAGTGGGTACTAGGACTGATTTGATTCTATTCAAATAAAGTCTACGAATCTAGTTTATTGGGCAAAGTGCCTAAAACACTATTTACTTGGTAAAAGTGCTAGTGCCACCGATCTGTTAGCCCTATTCATAGTGAAGTAAGTGGGCCCATATCTAGCAATGCTAGATGTGAATATTAATATTTCGTGACCTTAACGGATGTGGCATCACGTTATGGTTATGTGTTTCTTTTGAAGAACACAAATCGATAACTTTTAGAGTTTCGACACGAAGTAGACAAACAGATCGTCTAAAGTATTAAACCGTCGCGGTAAGACCGTAATGGAAAATACTTAAGCAGTAAGTTTCAAACAAACGTGGAAGAGTATAGTATCCTTTCAATGAGGACTCCTCCTGAGACACGTCAGTTTGACTATGTGTCCGTACGGAGAAACCGAATTTTGTTGGACATGATAAGGTTAATCATGAGTCGCTCTGAGCTACCATTTCCTTCAACGGATATGCATTAACAGTGCAATACTTATTTAGAATAAGGTTCCATATAAATCTGTTTGATAGATATCATATTAGATATGAAAGGGAAAGAAACCGGGTTTCTCATTCCTGATGATTTGGGTATGCTATGCATATGTTTGGATGATACCAAACTAAAACCCAAATAGGATAAGTGCCAACTATAGGTTATCCTAGGGGAAACGATAAGTATAGTACTTATGCATCTCACGAGAGAACAATGTTATTGTTGCTCACCATGCGGTTTTCCTAAGAGGAATACCGATATGCAGTGGTAAGTGGGAGGATGGTATAACTCGATGAAAATCGGAGTAATACTGTTCAAGGCACGGAGTCCTTAATGGAACACAGATAGCTCATCAATGATGAAACTATGCAATTAATCTTCGAATACACAAGAACCGCGTAGATCACAGAGAATCAGAAAAGAACCTGGGGTATGGGTTTCTGATCTCACCTCATAACGATGTCAATCTTGTTGAGGTAGACCAACCGACTACGTTTGAGGAAGTGATACAAGGTATCGACTCCCTTTTATGGCAAAGTGCCATGAGTCCGAAATGGATTCCATGTATACCAACTATGTTTAGACACTAGTTGATGTACCGTAAGGCATTGTGCCTATTGGTACTTAAAGGTCTTCAAGGAAGACATACATGGATGGCAACATACCAACGTACAAAGCTAGGCTTTTAGCGAAAAGGTATCGTTATCAACATTGTGTTGATTACGGTTCAACCATTTACCTGTTGCCACGGTAAATCCATTTGGATAATGCTTGCTGAAATTGTACATTTATGAAATGTGTCAGTTAAAGATCAAAATCGCTTTCCTTAAACGGAAACCATTTGGAGGATGTTTATAACATCATGACGATTTTGTATTACCAAACAAGCAAACTAGGTTTGCGGGTTGTTCGATCCATGTTTGGATTGAAGCTGACGTTTTGATACTGTTGCCATATAAATAACAAATACGGATTATTGCTACAGCTGAGGCAGCAATAGAAGCCATTTGGGTCGATAATAAATCTAATTAGATTAGATATTGTTCTGTTAGCGGCTGAGCTAGGCGTCAGCACAGGCTAAAGAATTAATGGTCTCATCAACGATCCAGATATATACTTCGATATTCATCTGATTCGTTCGGATCATACATCATGGCGATGTAATGATCGTATAAATCGCATCAGACGATAATCATGTAAATCCGCTGACGAAAACCTTTTCTCAGCAATTTGAGCCAACCGTACATAGACCCCATCGGAATCCCATTGGTAGTATGACTGCGTGTCTATGGGAGTCCGACATCAGGGTAGGTGTATTTGGTCTTAACCTGAGACTTGCACCGCTAATGCTTACGACAATCAATATACTTTGGTTGAGGTCGTCCAGGGCTTCAACCGGTTCTGTGTACGCCAATACTGGGTATGTTGAAAATCGTAGAGTATTGGGTGTGATGTCAAGACGGAAGTATCACTCCAGTCATAGTGGAGATGATGTCACGTAGGATACGGTATTAGTACTCTTAAGTGCTGCGCGGCCATCGGGATATTATGACTAGGTCATGTATATCCGATTATAGAGACTAGTTACTAGACATCCGACATGTGCTTCGTACGGGGCAGACACAACTCCAGCCCCAGGCCTAGCACGTGACCATCTGATACTAGATCGATATGCACTATACGATGTATACTACGCCTGATACAGATCCTTCATTACTGTAAGGATATTTCCGGAGAATTGGGTAGGCATGGTGCTTTGCTAGAAGCCAACCTTGTCTTGTGAATCGGTAAAACGTAGTACTTGGTACATACGTGTTCGGATAGTCCGACGACCGTATTTACTGCCAACATATCCGGGGATCTCATGGGTCGTTTCCCAATGATTCACCGATGATGTATGACTCGCACTTTAATTAATCTGGGATTAATTCGATGAGAGAGAAAATTAATCTGAGATTAATTACGGAGATATTTTATCTGGGATATAATATCGTCTAAAGAGAGAGAACGCGATTAATTTGGAATTAATCGGTAAAATGAATTTAATAGTTAAATTTGATTTTTCTATTTAATTTATTCGAATGGGCTAAAATTAATATATCGGATATATTAATATGAATTGGATTTCATTACGAAATTAAAGTTGGACTTTAATGCGAACGAACGAATTAATTTAGAATTAATTCGTAAACGACGTTCGTAATATATTTGCGTGGCATCGATATTTAATTAAATTAGATTTAATTATTTAACGACGGAAGTTCGTTTAATCGGATTAAACGGAACCGAGCCGCGGCAAATGTTCGTAGAGATATTTGAATTTTGAATTCAAATATGTGGGGCCCATGTGTGGTAGATGTACCTACCACCCAACTACCTTGTTTTACTTTTGGAAAACCATTTACCCACACCTACCAAGTTTAGGGTAAAAGTGAAATGGTTTTTACCTAAAGTATAAAAACAAAATATCTCTCTACACTTTGGTAACTATTATTATTCATTAGATGAATATTTAGGAAACCCTAGACAACTCTCTCTCTCTTCAATCTCCTTCATGCTCACGCCCAAGGGGCCAAAAACTCACTGTTTTTACTGCTGAAAAACGTGAGCAGTGAGGGAAGCTTTTTGTGGATTTTGTGGCAAGATCCAAGTGCTAGTACACTTCTAAGAGGCATACGAAGGTGTTAGGGAAACCCACCCACGAGCCGGGAATCGTTAGACGAAGATTGAAGCTCCAAATCTCAGCTCAAAATCTGATTTTTCAAGGCAGTGGACTGCACTGCAGTGGGCGTGGAAATGGAGGCCAAAATCGTTTTGTTTGTTGCCGTATCATCTCAACCGATCGATGTGAGTATTCCGCTACCTCCGTTGATGTATTCACACATGTTTTTCATGCTTGTTATGATCTTGGGACCTAAATAGAAACCAACACTTAGATTATATAGTAACATGCCTAGGCTTGTAGAATAATCAAAACAAATGGGTCTTGGACAAAGGGATAGCGGCATCATAATTTCTTCTTGATTTTCCGCTGCGCACTCGCGGCCGCTTCCCAATAGTGGTATCAGTGTGCCGTTTTTGTTTTGATTAGTTCTCTCTCATTTGAACTCGAAATTGGGTGTGTAAAATCTCGTTGGAAAGCTAACACCTTGAACTTAATTTTAGGCACAAGTTTTGCATGATTTGGTTAATATTTGAATTGTGAAATTCCATTTAAAGTTCACGCATCTGTAAAAAAATGTGAATAGTAAATTTATTTGATTAAAATAAATGCAATATCATAATAAAATATTAATCAAAGTTATTTAATGCCTAAAGTAATTCCAACATTTAAAACTCATATGCTTGATGATTCTATGTATGATTAGAATTGGCGTGATTATTTTAGGGTGCAAGCATCTAGAGACTTTCTAAGGAAATAGATAGTGTATTGTTTATCCCTTAGCTAAGTAATTATTCTGTGATGAACTTAGAGATTTATTACCTTTAAGGCTAAGAGATATAAATCACTTGTTTATAATAAAATACATTATAAAAGATACAAGTGGGGTGGGACCAAGGCGTTAATAAAATTTTCCAAACTAAAGTTAATGTAACCAAAGGTATTACTAGAGTTAGATAATGATTTGGTGTCTTCCTTCACTCACTACCTTTTTATAGCCAAAAGGAAAAGATGTGAAGACATCTAGATAATCATTTAATCAAAGCTTACCTTAAAGCATATCTAAAGTGTTGGACTAATTTGGAGGATCTATTGTTTATTCATGTCACCAAGGCAATAAAAGCCTAAAAGGTAAGGGTATTTAAGAGAGTTCGCTCTACCCTCCCTCTGGGGAATTTTCAATGGAGGAATCCATTTGACAGTTATTCACTTAAACTTGCTAAAATCCTCAATAATAATTAAGTCTAAAAATTGCCTCCCATTGTAAAGTATTGACCCAAAGGGCTTAAACCGTAATGGCAGGACTAGGCTTTACGGGACTGACTAATACCAATTTGTCCTTAAATCGTACTATTGACATTGGTTTGACTTTTCTGAGTCAAAATATGCATCGACCCTTAGGTGTGGTCTTAAAACTTAGTGGCAAAGATTGGGTGTCCATAAGGACTAGCATAAGCTATGGCATGTTTGATTGCCCAAACCCAATGATCAAGGAATTGTAATATATATCATAAATTGGTTGGGAACCTACCTAATTATATTATTTTATAACTACCGGCCCAAGTCAGAGTTATAAAATGATGATAATGGGATCCTTGCCCACAATAAATCCATTATATTGGGGTGATGCGATTTGCTTGAAATTTTTAAAATATTGAGTGGGAGCAACTTCATAATATTAAAGCCCAAGTTATTATGAAACATTAATGAAAACATATTCCTAATTTTAACATTCTCTCTTAACAGGTGGGTTAAAATATTTAACAAACATTCAAATGGCAAACAGAGTATCACTTCGTTCCATCCTTGATGAGCATAAGCTGAAAGGGGACAACTATAATGACTGGTTTAGAAACCTTAAAATTGTCTCACGATAAGAAAATATTTTCTATGTTCTTGAAATACCATTTCCCCCTGAACCCGCAGAAGATGCTAACCAAAATACATTTGATGCTTGGAAGAAAGATGTCGATGATGATAAGCAAGCATTTTGGATAATGCTTGGCTCTATGTCGGATGAACTTCAGAAAGCTCACAAAGATATGGATGCTCAAACCATCATCTTTCACTTGAAGGAGTTGTATGCAACTTCCATTCATACCGTGAGATTCCAAGTGTCATGTGCCTTATTCCAAACTGTTGGAAATCTAATAACCATGTCCCAAGATCAAAAACAAGCAAAATATATATAAGAATGAACTACATTGAAGTAATGGCGGAAACAATACTCACAAAAACGGAATGAGGATGCAATGGATGAAACAAATGTTGCTCCTTTGTGCAGTGGAGGATTCGGCCAAGATGAAAAGAAATGCTCCAAGCAAAGTTTGATCCTTCCAAGCTCTAAGATGAGTTTCCCATAACACCTTGTATGATCCCTTGATGTTGCTAGCCAAAGTTGTGTGTTAGAGTTCCAAACAAGCACACTTTCTTCTTGTCTTGCCACAAAACAAATGAAGAATTGGAGAGAGCTTTGAGAGCTCACTGTTTCGGTAATTAGAGAGGGAGAGAAAAGATTTGATTTTTGTCTCAAAAATCAATTTATATTTATGTCATAATTATATTAAATAATAATATACTTATGACACAAACCATGCAAAGACTTAGAGTGTCTAACACTCAATTTCCATGCAATACCCTTGAGTGCTTTGTACACTATCTTCATGCAATACATCTTGATTAAATAATGCAAATAATGACAAGTGTCATGTGGGCCCCACACGTTTCCAAATGAAAGTGGGCCCACCTGCACTCACGCGTTCGGGTTCGATATTTCCAAAATACCGAGCTTACGTCGCGACGTTAATTAAATCGAATTTAAATAAATAATTGCGCCTAGCGAAATTATTATTTACGTCGCTAACGAATTAATTCTAAATTAACTCGTTTGCCCGAATTAAAATCTGATTTCAATTTCGCGTCGAAATCGAATTCTGATTATTATATCGAATATAATAATTTTACGATTAATTCTAAATTAATCGTTCTCTCTCTTTTTTATAGTACTT
>SKCR01012664.1:0-12132 GCA_019454045.1 Zanthoxylum bungeanum
TTAGGATCAGGACTGCGTCAAGGGATGAAGTTGTTGGACAATTATGACCCATAACGTCACTATTTGTACAGATCATAATGTTGTTGTACAAATTAACTATGTGACAAAGGAGATTGCACTCTTATCATTTGTGATTAGATCACCTAGATATATAAATGATAGGAGGTCCCTATGATTTGTTCCTGGACCGAGAATGATATGAGACAGTATCAGTCCATGAAGGATAAATCAGTAAATATCCCTAGTCAGAGTATCATCGAGATTGGACATCGATAAATATGTAAAAGACTAGTATTACACTTGTGCACGTTGTGAGGGCACAATGGCATAGTTCTCATATATTTGGGTATAAGATACTCATGCAAGTGTAATAGGAGGTTGTGTTTTACGATGGTACGAGAAACAGCTTCGCTCTGGATAAGACCCCTTCAGAATTCCATTGGTAGTATGACTATGTGTCTATGGAAGTCCGAAATCTAAGGTAGATGTATTTGGTCTTAACCTGAGACTTGCACCGCTAATACATACGATAATCAATATACTTTGGTTGAGGTCATCCAGGGCTTTAACCGGTTTCTGTGTACGCCGATTCTGGGTATATCGAGAATCGTAGTTTGTTGGGTGTGATGTCAAGATGGAAGTGTCACTCCAGTCATATGGAGATGATGGTCACGTAGGATATGGGACTGGTTCTCTTTAGTGCTGTAGCCATCGGGATAATATGACTTGGTCATAGTTATCCGATTTAGAGACTAGTTACCAGAGATCCGACATGTGCTTCGTACGGGGTAGACAAAATTCCAGCCCTAGGCCTAGCATGTGATCATTCGATACTGGACAGAAATACGCAATACTACGGTATACTACGGTTGATACAGATCCTTTATTCCTGTAAGGATATTTTCGGAGAATTGGGGAGGCATGTCGCTTTGCTAGAGGCCAACCTTATCTTGTAAATCGGTATATAAACGTAGTATGAGGTACTTACGTGTTCGGATAGTCCGACGACCGAATTTACTGCCAACATATCCGGGGATCTCATGGGTCGCTTCCCAAAGATTCACCGATGACGTATAACTCGCACTCTAAATTAATCTAGGATTAATTAGAAGAGAGAGAAAATTAATCTGGGATTAATTACAGAGATATTTTATCTGGGATAAAATATCATTAAAAGAGAGATAACGGTTAATTTGGAATTAATCAAGAAATTAATATATTTGATATATTAAACGAAATTGGATTTCGACGCGGAATTAAAATTAGATTTTAATTCGGGCGAACGAATTAATTTAGAATTAATTCGTTAGCGACGTGAATAGTGATTTCGCTAGGCGTAATCATTTAATTACGACGCAACGGAAAATTCGTTAATTTGGAATTAGCGAACCTGAGCCCGAGATTATTTGCGAGCGCATTCGCATTTCGAATTCGAGTGCGGCACACAAGTCAAATCAAGCGTCAAATCGCTAGTCGCATCAAGCGTCAATCACTTGTCACTTTGAGTGATGTGACTTGACAAGTTGTGATTGATGTGATTGAGTGATTGAGTGATGTGAGTGGTTGGGCTTTAATGGTTTGACTTGTAAAAGCCAAATTAAAATGAAATGCATTTGAAATTCACTCTTGTGTATAATATACACATATTTGGATCACATTTGACAACTCTCTCTCTCCCATTTCTTTCTTCTTCCTCACGCCCAAGGGGCTCCAAAACTGCTCACTGGTTCTTCAAAATGCCGAGCAGTAGGGAAGCTTGGAGTGTGGTTTTGTGGCAAAATCACAAGTGCTAGCACACTTACGAGACATGCGAATGTGATAGGGAAGTCCACCCATGAGCCGGGAACCATTCGACGAAGCTTGGAGCTTGACGAATGACCAAAAATGAAGCCAAAATAGTGAGGAAACACAGCCCATTGCCGAACTGTCAAGGAGCAGATTTTGGATTTTCATTGCTTGCCGCGTCACTCAACCGATCGATGTGAGTATTCCGCAACTTCTTCGATGTGTATTCGCACTTGATTCATGCTTATTATTGATCTTAGGACCTTAATAGAAACCAACAATGGTATCAGAGCAAGGTTTGAGCATGAAATATTTAGGGCTTAAAATTTGGGCAAATTGATTTTGAGCATGAATTTGTGAAATTGGATGAATGAATATGCTTAAATGTGTTTGAATTGAAGTTTGATTGGATCAATTTCAAGAAAATTGATTTGGAATAATTTTCCCACAATGCTTATGTTGGTCGAATGCCTTAGCCCTAAAATGTCTTGGTGATTTTTGATTTTTGATCATTGGATGACTTGAATCAATTCGGAATGATGATTTAATATCGATTGTGAGTTTAATTGGATTGAAACTGAATCAGACAAAAATTATCCCTATATTGCCGAGAGTATGAGCATGTAAAATTGGGTTTGATTTTAATCAATTTGTGTTGGACATTAATTGATGTAGATGAGCATGATTAGTTATGTTAATTAATGTTTTAGAAATGTTAATTGGGTAATTAATTGTGTAATACATTTTGGTAATTAAATTGGGAATTTGGAATTTTATGATTTAATTATTTTGGGCCTATTTTGTGAAATTGGGCTTAAGTGTTGTAATTGGGCTTGTTGGGCTTTGTTGTACAAAGTTGGGTTTAGGCAAATTGGATTGGATCCAATTGGGCCCAAAACCGACACCATAAAGCCCAAATGCCACTTAATGGACCTTTAAAGTTTAATTGGGCCTAATGGGCCAAGAATGATTTCTAGGCTTATGGGGTAACTCCCGGATTGGATTTTGGTTATTCGGTTCGACCCGAGTTGACCAAAAGTCCACGCCTTAAGAAATTAATTAAAAGCCCATTGGACTTTAATTAAATTGACGTTGGACGTTAATCGGGCTTTAAGACCCGTTGCGATTAAATTTGGAATTTAAGTCGTAAAAGTTCATTAATAAAGTGTAGTATTTAATTTGGAATTAAATAGTGAATTAGAATTAAATGCATATTGAATTGGATTTAATTATGTAGTTTAATTTAATTCGAGAATTCGTACTTTAAGTGCTTATTCGCAAAAACGAGTTTGACTCGAACAAAATCAAATCGTTGTTTGAACATTGGATGATCATTAAATATCAGATTAATTAATTTGATTAGATTGATTGATAACATGCTTGTGTGAATACATGGTTGCGATGCATGAATAATGTATATCGGATGGATATTAGATGGGTGGGAGAATTTTAGAAATTGTTGTAATAAATTTGATTTATTAATTGGACCTGCGTGTCCAGCTTTATTACCTCTCTATTCTTTGTATTCTCTTCTCACCTATTCCCCTCAATGTAAATGAGGTTTCTTTAGAAGTGTAGTGTAACAGGTAGAAGTAATACTTGTGCTAGCAGGAGAGAGAAATGGAGAGTTTTGATCTAGGATCATTGTGTAAAGTATCCATCCGCATATCATTATTATTTTACATATGCGCTTTATTATGTGTTTAGAATGCATGTTTAAGGGTGTATGATGATGAAACCTTAACAAAGATAATAAATTGGTTGCCAATTTGCACTCGAAAAAACCTCGCAAAATATTAAGCGTCTTTCCTTCCATTGAGTGATTCTCACTCAAAATCCGAGACGGCATTGGTTTGTTGGCCAAAGTCAGGGCCTTTGTCTGTCGAAGATGTGTTTGAATCACGAGAGCTTGTTCCATGTCAGTGTCTTGTCCAAGTTGTGGTTTGATGGCCAAAGTCAAGACCACTTCTTGTCATCGACATTGATTACGAAGCTTTCCATGGTCAATGGGTCGCCCTTGACTGGGATCACTAAGTTTGTTGTGCCAAAGCCAAGGCTTAGTTGATTCAAAGGAAAAAGGTTAGGTAATACATTGGATGTATTGGCATATATAAGATATATATTTCGGACTTGGAGTCCCCCTACCGGATCTAGGAATTGGATTGGATCCAATCGATCTTAGAGATCTACCTAGTTAATTATCATACAATTTGTTGGCCAAAGTCAAGATTGTGTGATATTTAACGAGATCCTAGCCCACTAGGAAACACGGTTTCCCGAGTACTCGACAGAGGGTTAGAGGCTCGCCGAAAATTAGTGGGAGGCAAGAATTGAATTTGCAATACTCGTTCAATTACTCGCCATACGCGCTCGAACAAATATCAATTCGTCAAAGAAATTAAATGTTAGTTGGACTAATATTTAAATGTTGTTTTAATAAATAGTTGGACTATATATTCAAACTATTCATTTATAGTTGATTTTATAATTGGATTATAGTAATCAATATAATTGATTTTAATCTATTAATTATAGTTGAATTAAATAGTTGGACTATTGTAATCATTATAATAAATAGTACCTAAATCATTGATTAAATAGTTGGACTATTAAAATCAAGATAAAAGTGAAAGATTGACACTTAAAACATAATCCTAGGGAAAATGTATTTAATGGTTTAATTTTCAAATGGGAATAATTTCATGATGGTCCTGGAAAAATAATAAATACTTTATTTGATAAAATAACATATTATGCGTAAGCCCGGAGTTAAGCAAATAGTAGAGCATAATCTTTGGAAGATTTATGTGATGATAACTTTAGTGCTTAATCCATTAAGCTTGTCGTAGTTGACTCCTTAATTTCTTTATCAGAACTAAGGGTTAGATCCTTAAAGTATGATACTGAAATTGAAGGATCTTCATAAATCTATACTTAGATTTTAGAAGTACTAAATTGTAATAAATAATTCTTGGAGAATTAATGACTATTCTCAAGGAGACAAAGTCAAAGTTTTCAATTAGGCAAGTAGCGCAAGGCGCACCTTACTTCGATATTCTAGAAACCGAGGCTTGGCCAAAGGCTTCTGGAGTGTTGAAACTGGCAAAGGCAACATCATTATAATCTTCTGGGAAGATAAAGGACATATCCCAAAATGTCAGCTTAATGTGGCAAACGGGATCACGGAAGCGTGACTGCCGTTTGGACAAAGCAGACATGAAGGAAATGAAGAACGAGCAAGGCTATGACTTCAAATATGTTGTCAACATTATGTTCACTACTAATATTAAAATTGGATTTTAGATACTTAGTGTGGTACATATAATATGTATTGATGATCAGAATCTGCTATGAGCAGGATACTGACTTCAATTGAGATTTATCTGCGAATTATAAACGGGACAAAAGTCGCTGTTTTAACCGTAGATACCTAATTTAGGAACTACCTTCGGGTGTGTACCTGAATTAGGAAAATGTTATAATGTAACTAGTTTGACTAGATACATTATCTCTATATCAGGTTTAACCCGCTGCGGGTGAACCTTTATATTCTAGAACACTAAAGTGTTTTATTATATAAGGATGATATTGAGATAAACACATTAGATGTGAATAACATAATTTATATTTTGAATATAAATAAATCTCAAATATATATTATGACAAATAAATAGCTCAACTGATTTAATCAAATGAAACTTAATAGTGGCATTGATGTCTAGGACACAATCAAATAAGAATCGTATATCCACACTTTTGAAGAGTGGATACTATGACTGTTTTGATTCCAATCAAATAAAGTCTACGAATCTAGTTTATTGGGCAAAGTGCCTAAAACACTATTTACATGGTAAAAGTGTAAATGCCACTGATCTGTTAGCCCTAGTTCATAGTGAAGCAAGTGGGCCCATGTCTAGCTAGGCTAGAGGTGGAGATGAATATTTCGTGACCTTTACAGATGTGGCATCGCGTTATGGTTTATGTTTCTTTTAGAACACAATTCGGAAACTTTTAAGTTTCGACACGAAATAGACAAACAGATCGGCTAAAGTATTAGACCGTCACGGTAAGACCGTAATGGAAAATACTTAAGCAATAAGTTTCTAATATACTTGAAAGAGTAAAGTATTCTTTCAAATAAGGACTCCTCCCGGAACACGTCACTTTGACGGTGTGTCCGAACTGAGTAACCGAATTTTGTTAGACATGATAAGGTTAATCATGAGTCGCTCTGAGCTACCATTTCCTTCAACGGATAAGCATAAACAGTGCAGAACTTATTTAGAATAAGGTTCCATATAATCTGTTTGACAGATTTCATATTAGATATGAACGGGAAAGAAACCGAGTTTCACATTCCTGAATATTTGGGTATGTTGGGCATATGTTTGGATGATACCAAACTAGAACCCAAATTGGATAAGTGCCAATTGTAGGTTATCCTAGGGATACCATAAGTATTGTACTTATACATCTCACCGAGAACAATTAAATTGTTGCTCACCAAGCGGTTTTCCTAAGAGGAATACCGATTTGCAGTGGTAAGTGGGAGGATAGTAAAACTCGATGAAAATGGAGTAATACTGTCCAAGGCACCGAATCTGAAATGGAACACAAATAGTTCATCAAGGATGAAACTATAACTATTAATCTTCGAATACACAGGAACCACGTAAGTCGGAGAGAGTCAGAAAACAACCTGGGGTATGGATTTCTGATCTCACCTCATAAAGATGTCTATCTTATTGAGGTATACCAACTGACTACGTATGAGGAAGTGATACAAGGTATCGACTCCCTATCATGGTAAAGTGCCATGAGTCCGAAATGGGTTCCATGTATATCAACAAGTTTGGATACTAGTTGATGTACCACAAGGCATTGTGCCTATTGGTACTATAAGTCTTCAAGGAAGACATACATGGATGGCAACATACCAACGTATAAAACTAGGCTTGTAGTGAAAGGTATCGTTATCAACATTGTGTTGACTACGATTCAACCTTTTACCTGTTGCCACGGTAAATCCATTTGGATAATGCTTGCAAAAGTTGCGTGTTTCATTTATGAAATATGACAGCTTTGCAGGAAAATCACTTTCCTGAAAAGGAAACCTTTCGAAGGATGTTTATAACATCCTGTCGGTTTTTTCGTACCAAAATTAGCAAACAAGGTTTGCGGGTTATTTGATCCATGTTTGGATTGAAGCAAGCATTAGGTTCTAGGAATTGTCGTTTTGATGTAATCATAATGATTTATGATTTAATTCAAAACGAAATGATTCTTGTGTACATAAGAGGGTTAGTGGGAGCGCACTGACAGTGGCTGTCCTATGAATAATGATAATATCATTTCTTGGAAATGATATTCCCAAAATAATAATCGGTGAAAGCTTGACTTTCGATAAAACTCTCCGTGGAATCGTACATTGAAAAATGTACGCAACCTGGTGTCTCATACGCTTTGAGCATATGGAGTCACAAACAGGCCAATCCGACTGATAGTCACTGGATTGATGTTAAGAACATCCGTTAGTATCTTAGAGAACTAAGGATGCTGTCTTAGTCTATGAAGATGGAGAACTTGAAGTAACTAGGATCACTGTAGCAAGTTTCCTAACCGATAAAATGACTTTAAGTCGCAAACAGTACTACAAATTTTGAATAACGGAATAGTGAGCTGGAAATCTTCCAAGCAAGATATTGTTACCAAATAAACAAAAAATGTGGGTTATTGCTGCAGCTGAGGCGGAAATAGAAGCCATTTGGATCGAAAACAAATCTAATTTGATTAGATATAGTTCTGTTAGCAGCTGAGCTAGGCGTCAGCACAGGCTAAAGAATTAACCATCTCATCAAAGATCCAGATACATACTTCGATATTCATCTGATTCGTTCGGATCATACATCGTGGCGATGTGATGATCGAATAAATCGCATCAGGTGATAATCATGCAAATCCGCTGACGAAAGTATTTCTCAGCAGTTTAAGCCAACCGTATATAGTTCGGGTGTCAAGCACTCGAGTGACTGGCTATAGGCCAAGTGGGAGATTGTTGGACAATTATGACCCATAGCGTCACTATTTGTACAGATCATAGAATTGTTGTACAAATTAACTATGTGATAAAGGAGATTGCACTCTTATCATTTGTGATTAGATCACCTAGATATATAAATGATAGGAGGTCCCTATGATTTGTTCCTGGACCGAGAATGATATGAGACATAATCAGTCCATGAAGGATAAATCATTAAATATCCCTAGTCACAGTATCATCGAGATTGGACATCGATAAATACGTAAAAGACTAGTGTTACACTTGTGCGCATTGTGAGGGCACAACGACATAGTTCTCATATATTTGGGTATAAGATACTCATGCAAGTGTAATATGAGGTTGTGTTTTATCGATGGTACGGGAAACAGCTTCGCTCTGGATAAGACCTCCTCGGAATTCCATTGGTAGTACGACTATGTGTCTATGGAAGTCCGAAATCAAGGTAGGTGTATTTGGTCTTAACTTGAGACTTGCACCGCTAATACATACGACAATCAATATACTTTGGTTGAGGTCATCCAGGGCTTTAACTGGTTTCTGTGTACGCCGATTCTGGGTATATCGAGAATCGTAGTTTGTTGGGTGTGATGTCAAGATGGAAGTGTCACTCCAGTCATATGGAGATGATGGTCACGTAGGATACGTGACTGGTTCTCTTTAGTGCTGCAGCCATCGGGATAATATGACTTGGTCATAGTTATCCGATTTAGAGACTAGTTACCAGAGATTTGACACGTGCTTTGTACGGGGCAGACACAATTCCAGCCCCAGGCCTAGCACGTGATCATTCGATACTGGACATAGATACGCAATACTACGGTATACTACGCTTGATACAGATCCTTTATTCTTGTAAGGATATTTCCGGAGAATTGGGGAGGCATGGCGCTTTGCTAGAGGCCAACCTTGTCTTGTAAATCGGTATAAACGTAGTACGAGGTACTTACGTGTTCGGATAGTCCGACGACCGAATTTACTGCCAACATATCCGGGGATCTCATGGGTCGCTTCCCAAAGATTCACCGATGACGTATAACTCGCACTCTAAATTAATCTAGGATTAATTAGAAGAGAGAGAAAATTAATCTGTGATTAATTACGGAGTTATTTTATCTAGGATAAAATATCATTAAAAGAGATAACGGTTAATTTGGAATTAATCAAGAAATTAATATATTTGATATATTAAACGAAATTGGATTTCGACGAGGAATTAAAATTAGATTTTAATTCGGGTGAACGAATTAATTTAGAATTAATTCGTTAGCGACGTGAATAGTGATTTCACTAGACGTAATCAATTAATTACGATGCAACGGAAAATTCTTTAATTTGGAATTAGCGAACCCGAGCCCGAGATTATTTGCGAGCGCATTCACATTTCGAATTTGAGTACTGCACGCAAGTCAAATCAAGCGTCAAATTGCTAGTCGCATCAAGCGTCAAATCACTTGTCACTTTGAGTGATGTGACTTGACAAGTTGTGATTGATGTGATTGAGTGATTGAGAGATGTGAGTGGTTGGGCTTTAATGGTTTGACTTGTAAAAGCCAAATTAAAATGAAATGCATTGAAATTCACTCTTGTGTAAAAGATACACAAATTTGGATCACATTTGACAACTCTCTCTCTCCCATTTCTTTCTTCTTCCTCACGCCCAAGGGGCTCCAAAACTGCTCACTGGTTCTTCAAAATTCCGAGCAGTAGTGAAGCTTGGAGTGTGGTTTTGTGGCAAAATCACAAGTGCTAGCACACTTACGAGACATGCAAAGGTGATAGGGAAGTCCACCCATGAGCCGAGAACCATTCGACGAAGCTTGGAGCTTGACGAAGGACCAAAAACGAAGCCAAAACAGTGAGGAAACACAGCCCACTGCCGAACTGTCAAGGAGCAGATTTTGGATTTTTGTTGCTTGTCGCGTCGCTCAACCAATCGATGTGATTATTCTGGAACTTCTTCGATGTGTATTCGCACTTGATTCATGCTTATTATTGAACTTGGGACCTTCATAGAAACCAACAGAAGTGTACGAGGGAACGCGTGAACCCTTCGTGGTAGGATCAAACTCCCGAAGCCGAAGCGTAACTACCGCATGACTTGCATCTATCAAGGCTCGGGGCTGGGTTTGTCCCGCCGAGGCCTCTGTGTGCCACCGGCTCGGGGCCAAATTCTTTATGCCGAGGTTTCGTGGTGTACGCTTGGGGCTGGGTTTTTCCTGCCGAGGCCTTTGTGTGCCACCGGCTCGGGGCTGGATTCGTTCCGCCGAGGTTTCGTGGTGTAGGTTCGGGGCTGGGTTTGTCCCACTGAGGCCTCTCTGTGCCACCGGCTCGGGGCTGGATTCGTTCTGTCGAGTTTTCGTAGTGTAGGCTCGGGGCTGGGTTTGTCCTATCGAGGCCTCTGTGTGCCACCGGCTCGGGGCCGGATTCGTTCCGCCGAGGTTTCGTGGTGTAAGCTCGGGGCTGGGTTTGTCCCGCTGAGGCCTTTGTGTGCCACCGGCTCGGGGCTGGATTCGTTCCGCCAAGGTTTTATGGTGTAGGCTCGGGGTTGGGTTTGTCCCGCCGAGGCCTCTGTGTGCCACCGCTCAGGGCCGGATTCGTTCCGCCGAGGTTTCGTGGTGTAGGCTCGGGGTTGGGTTTGTCCTGCCGAGGCCTCTGTGTGCCACCGGCTCGGGGCCGGATTCATTCCGTCGAGGTTTCGTGGTGTAGGCTCGGGGCTGGGTTTGTCCCGCTGAGGCCTCTGTGTGCCACCGGCTCGGGGCTGGATTCGTTCCGCCGAGGTTTTGTGGTGTAGGCTCGTGGCTGGATTTGTTCCGCCGTGGCCTCTGTGTGCCACTTGGTTATCCGGCTCGGGGTTGGATTTCGTTCCACCTAGGCCACTTGGTTATTCGGTTCGGGGCTGGATTTCACTCCGCCGAGGAGGCCATTATGGTTTCTCTCAGC
This sequence comes from Zanthoxylum bungeanum, assembly GCA_019454045.1. Lineage (NCBI taxonomy): Eukaryota > Viridiplantae > Streptophyta > Magnoliopsida > Sapindales > Rutaceae > Zanthoxylum > Zanthoxylum bungeanum. The sequence goes on from SKCR01012664.1 coordinate 10,787, forward strand.
TCGGGTCGGGTTTCGTCCCACCGAGTCTGTCTCTTTGGACTGGGGACGTAACATTCCCCCATGGCCAAGTGTTTCTCTCAGCTCGGGGTCGGGTTACTTCCCACCGAGTCTGTCTCTTTGGAATGGGGACGTAACTTTCCCCGAAGCCAAGTGTTTCTCTCAGCTCGGGGTCGGATTACATCCCACCGAGTCTGTCTCCTTGGACTGGGGATGTAACATTCCCCCAGAGCCAAGTGTTTCTCCCAGCTCGGGGGCGGGTTACGTCCCACCGCATGATCTAATTTACGGCTCGGGTTGTCCCCTCATGGCCGGGCCTTGAGAGATCGTTTGCAGGAGATTATTCGGTGAAGATTTTGAAAAATAAAAATTGGAATAGAAACATGTAAAAAAAAAGGACAGCCATCAGTCCGTCAGGAGTACTGTTCTTTTTATATAGTTCCCGACACCAACTTGTATAACTCGTTGGAACCGAGAACTATGGGACAGATGTTGATGGTATTTTCAGGTCCTATGATATTTAAACAGTACGACATGGGTATAAAGATAATTCCCTTCTTGGTCAGGATCATTAATACCGACCCGACCACATGAGTGAGGGGCCTAGCATTTTACGATCGGTAAACCGACCACTTAAGATCGGATGATCGGGCATTATCAGATCGAAAGCAGCATTCTCAGTTCAAAAGACCATCGTGACCGACCTCATGAAGACCGAGAAAATGGCGAGATATGCTCCAGAAGATAATACATCCTATTTTTACGGATAAGAAGATAAGTTATCCTACTTTCATTGGGAAAAATTGATAAGTCAGTGTCCTAATAGTATAAAGGAAGTGAAGGTAGTTTCAACTAGGAATCCTTTTGGGAAAAGGAAAATTGTTTCTTTGCTATTATAAATAGGAGGGGAAAGCGTGCTTGTAAGGCAAAGTTGAGAGTTGAGAGTTGAAGGTTGAGAGTTGAGCGTTGAGGGTTGAGGAGAGAACAAGAGAGAATTAGACTTGTAAACACAAAATAGATCAGAGAAACATATTTCGGTAATAAAACATCGTCTTTTCTGTGCCCGTGGATGTAGGTTGGATCTGATCCGCCGAACCACGTTAAATCTCTTTGTTGATTGGTGAATTTACTTATCTTTTGCCAAATTTACTTTTGGTTTCCCATAAACAAAACAAATTCACAGTTTGAGGAGGATTGTCTCGGGAGTAAAAAACACTTATTGCCCCTGAGACCAAAATCAGCCGTCAACAAATCTCATGTTGTGAGATTATGATTTTGTGAGCGTTAACGCTAGTGTTAACTTACCCATTTGGTGTAATGTTAAAACACTAACGTTGATGCTCTACCAA
>SKCR01012665.1:0-12123 GCA_019454045.1 Zanthoxylum bungeanum
ATGGAATTGAGTGTTAGACACTCTAAGTCTTTGCATGGTTTGTGTCATAAGTATATTATTATTTAATATAATTATGACATAAATATAAATTGATTTTTGTAACAAAAAATCATAACTCTTCTCCCTCTCAAATTACCGAAACTGTCACAGTTTCAAAGCTCTCCATTTTCAGGTTTTTGTTGCAAAAGCTTGAAGAATTTGTGTTTGTTTGGAACATAAAAAACACATCTTTGGCTAGCACCATCAAGGGATCATACAAGGTGTTATGGGAAACTCATCTTAGAGCTTGGAAGGATCAATTAAAGCTTGGAGCTTCACTTTTCTGCTTGGCCGAATCCTCCACTGCACAAAGGAGCAACATTTGTTTCATCCATTGCATCCACATTCCTATTTTGTGAGTATTGTTTCCGCCATTACTTCAATGTAGTTCATTCATATATATATATTTTGCTTGTTTTGATCTTGGGACATGGTTATTAGATTTCCAACATCACGTGCTAGGGCTGGGGCTGGATAAGTGTCTACCCCGTCCGAAGCACATATCGGATGTCTGGTAACTAGTCTCTATAATCGGATATGCATGACCTAGTCATAATATCCCGATGGTTGCGTAACACTTAAGAGCACTAATACCGTATCCTGCCTGACATCATCTCCACTATGACTGGAGTGATACTTCCGTCTTGACATCACAACCCCATACTCTACGATTCTCAATATACCTAAAATCGGCGTACCAGAACCGGTTAAAGTCCCTGATGACCTCAATCAAAGTATATTGATTGTCGTAAGCATTAGCGGTGCAAGTCTCAGGTTAAGACCAAATACACCTACCCTGATGTCGGCCTCCCATAGACACAGATTCATAATACCAATGGGATTCCGAAGGGTCTATCCAGAACGAATCTGTTTCCCGTACCATCGGTGAAACACAACCTCCTATCGCACTTGCATAAGTATCCAATACTTATATATATATGAGAACTATGTCGTTGTGCCCTCACAACGCGCACAAGTGCAATACTAGCATATTCCGCATTATCGATGTCCAATCTCGATAATACTCCGGCTAGGGATATTTAAATGATTAATTCTTCGTGGACTGATATTGTCTCATATCATTCGCAATCCAGGAACTAATCATATGGACCTCTCTTCATTTATATATCTATGGTGATCTAATCACAAATGAAGAGAGTGCAATTTCCTTGTCACATAGTTAATTTGTTACAACAACACAATGATCTGTACAAATAGTGACGCTATGGGTCATTTTGTCCAACACAGACTTGAGGTGGATACGAATACTTCGTAACCTTTACGGATGATACATCGCGTTATGGTTATGTGTATCTTATGAGACACAAGTCGGAGACTTTTGAGAAATTCAAAGATTTTTGACACGAAGTTAAAAAACAGACCGGTAAAAGTATTAAGACATTACGGTCGGACCGTGGCGGCGAATACTTGAGCAATGAGTTTCTTGACTACTTGAAAGAATATAGTATTCTTTCACAGTGGACTCCTCCCGGAACACCGCAATGAGTCTATGATGAGTCGCACTGAGCTACCTATTTATTTTTGGGGATATGCATTAAACAGTGCAATACTTATTTTGAATATGGTTCCGTCAAAGTCTGTTCAATAGACTTCGTAGGATATATGGACAGGAAAGAAACCGTGTTTCTCATTCCTAAAGATTTAGGGTTGCTGGGCATACATCAAACGTTTGGAAGGTACCAAACTAGAACCCAAATCGGATAAATACCTATTTGTAGGATATCCTAGGGAAACCAAAGGGTATTACTTCTATCTCCCACGAGAGAACAAAGTTTTTTTGCTCTACATGTGGTTTTCCTTGAGAAGGAATTCCTAAATGCAGTGATAAGTGGGAGGAAAGTAGAACTCGATGAAAATCAGAGTGATACTGTTCCTGGCATAGAATCCTCAACGGAACATGAACAGTCCATCAGGGATGAGACTGTACCACAATCTTCGAATACACAAGGACCGCGTAGGTCGGAGAGAGTCAGAAAACAACCTGAGAGGTATTGGTTTCTGATCTCACCTCATGTAGATATCAATCTCATTTAGGAAAACAAGCCGGCTACGAATGAGGAAGCGATACAAGATATCGATTCCGCTTTATGGCAGGATGCCATGAAGTCCGAAATCGATTTCATGTATACCAACCAAGTTTGGACACTGGTTGATGAGTCAGAAGGCGTAAAGCCTATTGGTTGCAATGGATCTTCAAGATGAAGATCGACATGGATGGCAACGTACAAACGTACAAAGCTAGGCTTATAGCGAAGGGGTATCGTCAATGACATGATGATGATGTATTGCTTATGGGAGCGTACCGACTTTCATTTTTCTTTATGATGATGATGTATTGCTTATGGGCAATGACATTCCCATGTTAACATCAGTGAAAGCTTGCCTTTCATTAAAATTCTCCATGAAAGATCTGGGAGAAGCAGCCTTTATTCTGGGAATAAAGATCTACCGGGATAGATCTAGAAAGCTGCTTGGACTCTCCCAGAGCACGTACATTGACAAAGTGTTGAAGAGATTCAACATAGATCTGTCCAAGAGGGGATTGTTGCCAGTGTCACATGGCGTCACTCTATCTAAGGACATGTGTCATACAACTCAAGATGAGAGAGACAACATGAGTCGGATACCATTCACCTCGACTGTCGGATTGATCATCTATGCCATGATATGTACACGATCTGATGTCTCCTATGCTTTGAGCATGTGTAGTCGCTATCAGGCCGATCCAGGTGAAGGTCACTGGATAGCGGTTAAGAATATCCTTAAGTACCTTAGAGGAACTAAGGATGATTTCTTAATCTATGGAGATGGAGAACTTGAGGTAACTTGATATAACGATGTAAGTTTCCAAACCGATAAAATCGACTGTAAGTCGCAATCTAGGTACGTGTTTTGTTTGAATAACGGAGCAGTGAGCTGGAAATCTTCCAAGCAAGAGACTGTTGCCGATTCAACAACAGAAGTGGAGTATATCGCTGCAGCTGAAGCAGCAAATGAGGTAGTTTGGATCCGAAAATTCCTAATTGGATTATGAGTAGTTCCGTTAGCAGCTGAGCCCGTTCCATGGTTTTGTGACAATAACGGGGCTATAGCGCAGGCTAAGGAACCGCGGTCTCATCAACGATCCAAGCATGTTCTTCGAGTTTCCATCTGATTCATGAGATCATACATCGTAGCGATGTGAAGATCGAGAAGGTCAAATCTAGACATCGATAATACGGAATAGACTAGTATCGTACTTGTGCGTGTTATGGAGCGTAACATCATAGTTCTCATATATTTAAGTATTGGATACTTATGCAAGTGTGGTAGGAGGTTGTGTTTTACCGATGGAATGGAAAACAGCTTCGCTCTGGATAGACCCCACATAATCACATTGGTATTATGACTATGTGTCTATGGGAGTCCGCATCAGGGTATGTGTATTTGGTCTTAACCTGACAATCAATAAACTTTGGTTTTGGTCGTCCAGGACTTTAACAGGTTTTGTGTACGCCTCTTCTGGGTTTATTGAGAATCATAGTGTATTGGCTGTGATGTCAAGACGGAAGTATCACTTCAGTCATATGGAGATGATGGTCACGCAGGGATACATAACTGGTTCTCTAAAGGGTTACAACCATCGGGATAATACGATTAATTCATGATTATCCGATAATAAAGAGACTAGTTGCTAGTGATCCAATATATGCTTCGAACGGGGCAGACACTATTGCAGTCCCAGGCCTTGCATGTGACATCAGATACTGGATCAAGATACGCAATATTACGTATACTACGCCTGACATAGATTATATATTCAATTAAGAATTTTTCTGGAGATTTGGGTAGGCATGGCGCCTTTGCTAGAAGCCAACCTTGTCTCGTAAACCGTGGAGAACATATTACGAGGTACGTACGTGTTCGTATAGTCCGACGACCAGATTTACTACCAACATATCCATGGATCTCTTGGGTCGCTTCCTGAAGATTCACCGATGACGTATTATTCGAGCATAATTAATATGGGATTAATTACGTAGAGATTTTATCTGGGATAAAATATTATTTGAAGAAAGAGAACGATTAATTTGGAATTAATCGATAAAATAATATATTCGATATATCAAACGAAATTAGATTTCGACGCGGAATTAAAATTATATTTTAATTCGGTAAACGGATTAATTTATAATTAATTCGCTAGCGACGTGAATAGTAATTTTGCTTGACATAATTATTTTATAAAATTTGATTTAATTACGTCGCAACGGAAAATTCATTAATTCGGAATTAGCGAACCAGAGCCCGAGAGTGTTTAAGAGCCCACTCGGATTTCGAATCAAGTGGGGCCCACATGTCACATCATTAGTCACATCACTTGTCACTTTCAGTGATGGGTTTTGGTGAGAATGATTTTAACTTGTTTTACACTCCAAGTTAAAGTGATATGATTGACTTATTACCAAAATTTTGGTAAACCTTTAATTTGATTTTTGAAATCAAATAAATAAAAGAAATCAAGTCAACACACTCCATCTCACTCTCTCATTCACGCAAATTGCAAAGAAAATTACACTCTCCCATTCTTTCTTTCTCTCTTGACCGAAAGTTGAAGGAGGAATAAGAGAATTTTTGTTGCAAAATTTCTAAAGGCTAACACCATCATAGAATCATACAAGGTGATAGGGAAACCTATTCTAAAAGCTTGCAATTACAAGAAAAAACTTGGAGCTTGGAGGACCACCTTGGCCGAATATTGCAAAGAGATCTTGGAGTTCATTTCGCTCTTCATCACATCTAAATCCGTTCAATGTAAGTGTGTTTCCGTCACTCTTCTTTGTGTATTCATTCTATTTCTATGCTTAATTGATCTTGGGATTAACCTAGAAACCCAACAAATAGATCTAAGAGGTTGTTAGGACTTTCTCAATCTACGTACATAGATAAAGTTTTGAAAAGATTCAAAATGGAAGATTCCAAAAGAGGTAATTTACCTACTTGTCATGGAATCAAATTATCTAAGGAGCAATGTCCACATACTCCTTCAGATAGAGAGCGTATAAGTAGGATCCCTTATGCTTCAGCAATAGGATCGATCATGTATGCCATGCTATGTACAAGACCTGATGTCTCTTATGCTCTTAGCATAACGAGCAGGTATCAGGAAAATAATGGTGAGCAACACTGGGCAGCTGTCAAAACAATCCTCAAGTATCTGAGAAGAACTAAGGATGTGTTTTTGACATACAGAGATTCTTCTGAGATGAAAGTCATTGGTTACTGTGTGCGAGCTTTTAGACCGTTAGGGATGACAGCAGGTCGTAAATAGGATATATGTTTACTTTAAATGGCAGTGCTGTAAGTTGGAAAAGCTCAAAGCAGTCAACTACAACGGACTCCACCACTGAAGCCGAGTATATTGCAGCATCTGAGGCAGCTAAAGAAGTAGTCTGGATAAAGAAGTTCATCACGGAGCTGGAAGTGTTTCCCGTGATAAAGAATGGCGTCACGAAGTACTGTGACAACACGGGCGCCATTGCTCAATAAAAGGAACCAAGGTCCCACCAGAAATCCAAGCATGTACTTAGGAGATTTCATCACATCATGGAGATTGTTGAGAGAAAAGATGTTATTATAGAGAAAATACCCACAGAAGATAATCTTGCAGATTCTCTGACTAAAGGGATGACTCAACAAAAGCATGATAGGCACACCCTAGAGTATGGTGTCCAGATTCATACTAGTTGGCTATAATGCAAGTGGGAGATTGTTAGGGATATGCCCTATACCCAACTTGTGGATGGGCTATTGTTGGGTTTCTAGATTAGTCCCAATATAAATTCAAGCAAAGAAACATGTATGAATACAACAAGAAGTATGGCGGAATCATACTTACATTGATTGGTTTTGAATGCGATGAACACAAGCCCTTTGTTGCTCTCTTGAAGCTCTCGATTTTGGACTTCTTTGTGTTCCTTTGGTTTTCGGTCATCCCTCCATTGATGTTCCAAGCTCCAAGCTTTGCAAATGGTGATTCCATGCTTATGGGTTTGCTTCCCTATCACCTTTGGATGACTCTTCATGTGCTAGCATTGGAAAATTTGCCACAAATTTTCCATTTACTTCTTGTTATTTTCGGCCTTGCCAAGAAAATGGAGAAAGAAGAAGTTTTTGGTCCGATTGTGTGAGAGAGAAAGAGGAGAGTGTGTGTTGTGTATTTGGTTTTCTAAAAACCTAATAAACATATACCAAAAACTAGTCAAAGCTTTTCCAAAAAGCTTAGACAATTTTGGAGGCAAAATTGCGATAAATGCAATCCAACAACTCACATCACTCATGAATAGTGACTGGTTGTCAATCACTCAAAGTGACAAGACATCCATCACTTGAATGATGTGCGATGTGACGCGTGATGTGACTTGTAGGCCGCACTGGAATTCGAAATGTGAATGGGCCCGCAAACACTACCGGCCTCGGGTTCGCTAATTCCGAATAACGAATTTTCCGTTGCGACATAATTAAATCAAATTCAATTAAATAATTTGGCCTAGCAAAATTACTATTCACGTCGCTAACGAATTAATTCTAAATAACTCGTTCGCCCGAATTAAAATCTAATTTTAATTCCGCGTCGAAATCTAATTTCGTATAATATATCGAATATATTATTTTATCGATTAATTCCAAATTAATCGTTCTCTCTCTTTAATTAATATTTTATCCCAGATAAAATATCTCTGTATTTAATCCCAGATTAATTTTCACTCTCTAATAATTAATCCTAGATTAATTATGTGGGAGTCATACGTCATCGGTGAATCTTCGAGAAGCGACCCATGAGATCCCCAGATATGTTGGCAGTAAATCTGGTCATCGGACTATTCGAACACGTACGTACCTAGTACTACTTTTTTACCGATTTACATGACATGGTTGGCTTCTAGCAAAGCACCGTCCCTACCTAATTCTCCAGAAATATTCTTATAGGAATATGTGATCTATATCAGACGTAGTATACGTAGTATTGCGTATTGCGATCCAGCATCGGATGTCACGTGCTAGGCCCGGGGATGGAATTGTGTATGCCCCGTACGAAGCACATATCGTATCTCTCATAACTTGTCTCTATAATCGGATAATCATGACCTAGTCATATTATCCCGATGACTGCAGTACATAAGAGCACCAGTTCCGTATCCTACGTGATCAGCATCTCCACTATGACTGGAGTGATACTTCCATCTTGACATCACACCCAATACACTACGATTTTCAATATACCCAGAAGAGGCGTACACAGAACCTGTTAAAGCCTGGACGACCAAAACCAAAGTATATTGATTGTCGCAAGTATTAGTGGTGCAAGTCTCAGTTTAAGACCAAATACACCTACCCTGATTCGGACTTCCATAGACACATAGTCATACTACCAATGGAATTCTGAGGGGTCTATCCAGAGCGAAGCTGTTTCCGTACCATCGATAAACACAACCTCCTATTACACTTGCATGAGTATCCTATACCCAAATATATGAGAACTATGATGTTATGCTCCCACAACGCGCACAAGTGTAATACTAGTCTTTTACACATTATCGATGTCTAATCTCGATAATACTCTGACTAGGGATATTTAATGATTAAACCTTCGTGGATTGATACTGTCTCATATCATCTCAATCCAGAACTAATCATATAGACCTTCTATCATTTTTACATCTAGGTAATCCAATTACAAATGATAAAAGGGCAATTTCCTTGTCACATAGTTAATTTGTACAAAAACACCATGATCTGTACAAATAGTTATGCTATGGGTTATAATTGTCCAACAGCTATATGTACATGTATTTGTAATATTTTTATTAATTAATAAAATGGCAATCTTTATTATACGTGTCTTACGTAACTTATATGATTCATCAACACTGTAATAACTTATATGAATCATCAACATGGTTAGAAAGTCAGAGGCTTATGGGGTTAGTACGGTCTATGGAGTTGATGACTACATTGGGCAGAGTGTTGGGGTTTTGTATACGTAGTATGTCCGGGATGGTCGGATGCAAGACACTACCACTCCAGTATATGATCCTTGAGTACGTCCTCAAAGTTTTATAGACAGGTTAGCAAGCTTTCTTAGATCATTCAAATAGTATTCTTCGTGAGAACGATTTCACTTTAGATCCAAGTTAGGAATCTTTTTGAAGTTATTCAGCCTATTACCATAAGTACAAACAATGCTATGAAGTCAAATAGCAAAAATGTAAGAAAAATTACCTAATAAAATTGAATAAGAGATCTTTAAGGAAGCAATAAAGAATGTATAGATGATTAGACAGGCAGAGACAAAGAAATATAAAGGGACAGAAAGAGATAGTGAGTTCCAAGAGTACCCACCAAGGAAAATAGACAGAGGAAGAAAAGTTAGAAAGAGAAGTAAAATGATAAAATGTAGATATTTAAGCAATCAGAAGTAAATAGAGGTGGAGGTACGAAAATAGACAGATAAGAAAATTCAAAAACCTATTGTAGTAAGAATCAGAGACCCAGAGTTGGATAATAAAGCATAATACCAGAACTTGGAATAGAGAAGTAGAATATAGCAAGTCCGAACAAGAGTAAAATACCGAGTAGACATAAGTAAAGTCTTTTCCTTCCAAGTAAGAATTCATTTCTTTCTCCGAAATTCTTCTAGTTGTTCTAAAAAATCTATAACATTTAGTATAATAGCGAGTTCCCTAAGTAACCAAGAACAGCTATAAGGCAGAAGAATCAAGAAATCAGGATTAGTTGTAGAGGATTCTAATAGATGTTAGGTACCATAAACATGCAGAGATTCCAGGATCCCCAAATCTAGGCCCACAAGCTAATCAGAGGAATATTAACAGGAAAATGACTTGTTGTCATAATCAAGGATTCTAATAAGGCCCCGACCTACTCAGATCATCACTATTCTGTCATAACCAGTTAAGCAAGCTGTCCTGACAGAGCATATCTCATACCAACCCTACATGAACAATAAACTCTACCAGGACATAGAGTACTAGAACAAGGATCTTGAAACTCATCGAAACATAAAGAAAAGAATCGATGAGATATAGAGTCGTTCCTACCAGCATAGATATAGGTGACCGTAAGAAAACCAACGAAAGTTTATCTTGAGAAACGGAAAACCCTATATGACAGACCACCTAGAAGAAGAATCAAGGAAGTTTTGAGGGTATAAAGAAGATAACCCAGGGTAACCCAGAGATTAAGGCGAGTAAGAGCGAGGTTTGCAAGACTAATAGGAGTCTATAGATAGACCAAATGCAGTAGAACCCATAGATCAGCCCAAGTCAGTGGAAATCCGTTAAGTATATAGGGATAAAATCGAGAGATAAGAGATCTAAAGGTAACCGGATGTATCAGTCACCACTAGCATTGGTAGTACAACTGAGAACCAAAAGTTTAGTTATGGAAGTTATATAAAAGGACGTGAAAGGTAACAAATAAATTCTTTACATTCAGGAACATAGTTAACAAAGTGAGAAGATAATAGCGTGGGAAAATTGATAGTAGTTTCGGGACCCCAAGACAAAGAGTAGTTGATCAGGTTCATGTAGACAAATCATTACTAGACTTAATAGTATGGTGTAGAGCTAAAGAGATAGGGTCTGAAAACAGTAAAAAGGAAAAGAGAAGTGTCAGGAAAATTTAGTACGTTTAGAGACTTAGATGATGTAGCTTGAAGATAGTCAGGATGAGTGAATATTCTAACCAAGCCAGTGAACATACGCCTACTTCTTAAGTTAGAACCCATTAAAGAAAATGACCAAGAAAGAAGACCAATGGATAGGTTAGATATATAGTAAGATGATTAGACAACTAAATAGATAAGCTCAAGTGAAGTATAGAGAGGAAGCACAAAATATAATAGTTTGAAGCTATAATAAGTCGAGCTAAGTCTGGAAGTCGCCATAGAATTAAGGAACCCTTGAAGAAGTAGAGGCTTAAAAGTACGAAGAGAATAGAGAGAATGCTTCTTGGGAATATAGTTAGTGATTCATAAACGGTCTCATGGATTTAAGAAGAAAGACAAGGAAAAGAGCAGTACATGATCCAAAGATTAGTAGGAGATGTCATGAGTAGTCGAAGTAGATAGAGTTTTCAGGAAAGTAAAGAAGTAAGGAGTTTAAGAAACTGAGACACGAAAGAAAACTTTATAGCAGAACAAGTCTTCTAAGGAAGTATAGCAGTATTCCGAGAAAGAAAATAGCGACTTCAGAGAGTTAAGCAATAGAAATTAACAAAGAGGAGTAAAGAGGTAGTACGAGGAAGATGTTAGGGAGCATGGCGCTGGGAAGATTTTGCAGAAGATATAGAGTGATCAATTGATGAAAATGATCATGAGTTAAATTGAAGAAAATGAACCAGGGAATTTTTAGTAGTAGTGCCCTCGTGTAAGGAAAGATATCATATATACTGATTTACGAGAGTCCCAAGCTCATAGATGAGCAGTATGTGTATTTAGATCACCATAATTAGAAGATCTCGGGATAAACTCCCACCATCCCAACCATTGTTGGACAATAATCGCAGAAAAAGATCTTCAAGGTTATCTCAAGATATTCCCAGAAATAAGTGAAAGTATAGTAAATGAAGACCAAAAACATAAGATCTTCCGATGTAGATTAATGATGAAACAAAAGTAATAGATAATTCTGAGCAAGTGAGTCAGAAAAGAAGTTGTTAAAATGGAGTGGTACAGAAATAAGGTAGTAGTCAAGTAATGATCGAAACTCCAAGGAACCAAGGATTGATGAAATGATGAGTATGTAAAAAAATAAGATATTCCTCAAGAAAGAAGGTAGACACATAGACCAAGGAAGCTCTCAGTATATAGTAGAAAAAAATAGAGAATGTAAAGAGTATTAAGAAAAATTTAGGGAGTGAGGCTGTTTAGGTACAACGACGGTATGAGAGAATACTTAATAAGTAAAAGTAACAGTAAGTAGTAACAATAAGGAAACGTTTGGTCAAGTAATCAAAAAAGGTACCCAGCCCTAGTCTAAGATGACCAAACCATTACGGGTTTGGGATGGTTTTAGCCGTGGGTATGGGTGGTTTGGTAGATTCATATCATAGTACAGAGACGAAGAGATAAGTTATTACGAAGCTATAATTGGCATAGAAAATAAATTCTCGAGCTATGGAATATTGGCAAATATATGAGTAACGACCTTTGAAAGCAAAGAACGAAAGGTTATGAACTTTATGTTGGTTTTCTATAAGGTCCCAAGATCAAACAAGACATGAAATTATGTGTGAACACATCACGGAGGTAGCGGAATACTCACATTGATCGGTTGAGTCGATTTGGAGACGATTCAAGCCCAAAAACGCACTGCCTTTCACGCCCACTGCATGCAGTCCACTGCCCTGCAAAACAGAAAATTTTGGGTGAAGAAGAAACGAGAGCTCCAATCTTCGTCGGATGGATCCCGTCTCATGGGGGAACCTCCCTACCACCTTCGCAAGACTCGTAGTGTGCTAGCACTTGCGGTTTTCACCATGAAAACCAACTCTTGCTCCCTAAAACTCACGCCCAAACTGGTTCAAAACCAGTGAAGAAATGGCCACCATTGCCGTGAGAGGAAGAGAGAATTTTGAGAGAAAAATGTGTTATTTGATTAAAATGATTTACCAAAATCAATTTATATTTATGCCATAATTTATTAAATTAATAATAAATTTAGACACAACACATGCAATAGCTTAGAGTGTCAAACACTCAATTCCATGCAATAACATTGAGTGCATTGTACACTATCTACATGCAAAGCATTAGAATGACATTGTCATGTGGGCTCCACACGTTTCCAAATGAAAGTGGGCCCACGTGCACTCACGCGTTCGGGTTCGATATTTCCGAAATACCGAGCTTACGTCGCGACGTTAATTCAATCGAATTTAAATAAATAATTACGCCTGGCGCGAATTATTATTTACGTCGCTAACGAATTAATTCTGAATTAACTCGTTTGCCCGAATTAAAATCTAATTTTAATTCCGCGTCGAAATCTAATTTCATTTTAC
>SKCR01012666.1:0-11953 GCA_019454045.1 Zanthoxylum bungeanum
ATGGCCTCAGCTTGGAACAAAACTGGATAAGCTCTTCCAAACTTGTTAAACCTAGCACATGCATTCATATGTGCACTCAAAGCTTCATCTTTGCTTTTTCCTCCATCTTTCTCCATCTCTTCCTTCACTGCCTCGGCACACAGCCCGCATATCCACTTCCCCGAGAACTTACTGCGAATGCGCTCTATGTACTGCGGCGTGCACTCCTCAGACATGCCGCAGCACTCGCACTTGGCATCTTCAACCTCGGATATTGGTGGGAGTGCTTTGATATTATCTATGGCCTCTTTGCTCAGCTCAAATGAGAAATCAGAAACCGTGCGATGCAAGCTATCGTTTGAAAGCCTCGGTGGCTTGGAGTTAGAGAAGCCGTTGCTCCTCCTCGGTGCAAAAGTGCTTGCAATAGCCTCTCCATGTGGTGCCATCTGAAAATAATGGAAGTTGATCTTTAGAAACAAATCGAGCTCTCTCTAAAAAACTACAAGTGCTGGAGACTTATTTATAGTAGCTTATTAAATGTTACAGAATCTTGAAGAGTGAATTTATGCGGATACTGTAAGTTCACATGTGAACAAAAGTGAAACAGTTACTTGTCCCTGTAGAATGTAGATGGATCCAAAATAAAATAGCAAGTGGGAACAGTCACGTGTGTGCCTACAAAAGCCATAAGAGCCACAACTCCATGGATTCACGAGCAGCAAAATCAACCCCACATAAAACAGGAGGCAGAAGATTGAGTTGAGACTGTAGTTGAATTTTTTAAGTGTTCTGAAACTTGGGGGGATTTGCTACGCAATTACAACGTGAATGGAGGAGACTTTGCATGTGTGGCTTTCATTGGGCGACAGCTATTGCTTTCACATTTTTTTTAATTAGTTTTAATGATCATGTGACTGCGCCAATGCAAGCTTGATGATTATTAATGGAAGGGTGGCTCATTTTGGGCTTACATTTATTCATTTATGGGCCTTCAAGAGACTTTACATATTCAGTTGTTGTTATGATTGGGCCTTTTGTTATGCTTAAATTTATCTACGGACTGAGTGGCCCAAAAATGACTTGTCCTTGTGCAAGATAGTAGGAAAGTGGGCCATATCAGAGCCCATGTCTAGTGAATTAAGATATTTGTAGAAGAAAAGTGCATCTTGATTAATTGAATTTTTTTTTTTTTTTTTGCAAAAGTGAGAGCCCTAGACAAAGTTTTTCTAGGTGTATATTGAGAAATTTCTTTAGCACTTCCTTCAAGAGGTATAGTTTCTCTATTTTATAAAATTTTCATTGAATATCATAAAAAAGATTTCGGTTTGACTATTATTCCGCCAATTAACAACCCATCCCCATCAACTTTACAAACAGTATCTAATGAACGAGTGATTCATTAGTGCAACGGAGGCACGGGTGACGTGGTATCACCAATAAATACTAAATGACATATATGATTTAATATCCATATTTTTAGTTGTTTTTTAATATGTTAACACGCGTGAAAATTAATTATTAGATTGTTACACCGATGTCGCGGTACTTCCGTTGTATCGTAGATTTTCTTCTAATGAGCACATGAAGTATAATTATGCATACCACCTCAATATATTTTTTTTTTTTTTTAAAAAAAATGTATAAATCTCTTTCTTATATATATTGTAATTCATCCACCCAAATTTTAAATAAAAAATATCTCCAAGACTTAGAACTTGTGAACTCTAAGAAA
This sequence comes from Zanthoxylum bungeanum, assembly GCA_019454045.1. NCBI lineage: Eukaryota > Viridiplantae > Streptophyta > Magnoliopsida > Sapindales > Rutaceae > Zanthoxylum > Zanthoxylum bungeanum. The sequence continues at coordinate 1,712 of SKCR01012666.1, forward strand.
TATCATCTTGTGAATAACAAAAACAATACATATAATCAAAGCAAAGTTCTCTACTAAATTATTATAGACAAATTTTCTTATGGACAGAAGACTAAGAAGTGAATTAGATAAAAACTTCGACACACACCAACACGTTTTAAACGGGGGTATATATAGTGACTGTTGCATTTGAAGCTAACATTTCTTAAAGACTAAGAATTATTACTTAAAGATGAAGACATGAAAAGTTTTTTTATTACCATGAAACGTCCAACAATTATGAAATAATTGAGAGAGTGAAATTTTGTGCTTGGAATTACAAATATAGAAAGAGCTTTCAAATGGATATCATTTTTTGTTTTTGATATATTTAGATGCTAATTGTAAGCACGTTTTTTTCTGAATCTTTTCCAATGAGAAAATTAAAAAAACAATTAGGAAAAGCTATACCTGTTCTACTTACTATTTTATTGTTGTTAATTATAATTTATATAATTACTTTTCATTTTTCAATATAAGCCCACATGAATGGAAGTACCCACTTTCCCTAAAAGACACATGCATGATCATGATGATCAAAATATCATGAGCTCACACATACCAAATAATTACTTTACTATTAATTAATGATTGTAGTAAGTAACTAAAATAAACACTAATATAATCCAAAATATTAATCAACCCACAAGTTACCCTAGTTAAATGCAAATTATCTAACAGAGCCACATATTATGGGTGACAAAACGAATCAACGAATCGAATTTGTATCGAATCCTAAACGAATCGAATCAAAATGTGATGGATTCGTATTCGATTCGTTTATTAAACGAATCCTAATATCAGGATTCGTATTCGATTCGTTTATTAAACGAATCGAATACGAATATTCGTTTATTCGTTTAGTCAATGATATTATTTAATAAAATAATTTACCACACTTGATTTACATTAATTATTCATAAATATATTTTATATGTAATTAATATATTTACTAAAAATATCTCACCAAATATCGAAAATATTACTTTTTCTATGATAATTAGCTATAATTTCTAGAATCTTAATTGAAAATTAACAAAAATTAGTAAATAAAAATAATAAAACGAATCATAAATGAATCCATGAGCTTAAATTCGTATTCGATTCGTTTAATAAACGAATTGACCCATTTATTAAACGAATTCATTTTTTCAAACCCGTATTCGCTTTAAAGCGAATCGAATCGAACGAATAAACGAATCATGACCCAAATTTCCACCTCTACCACATATAGGTGATTGGAGTCGGTCATCCCGTTCAATTAGAAAAATCATAAATTGATATGAAATCTGATTTATTATTGAGATAATAAGATAAATAATATCTATATATTTTTTATGAAAATCAAATTTTACTCTCATTAAATCAATATTTCGGTTATACCACTGCTGAACCCAACCCTTACCCCACCCCCAATTTCTATTCCTTTAAATACCCCATCTCCCATCTCCCCTCTCATCTTCTCATGTGTTAACTTAACCCTAAAACCTTCTCTCTCTATCTCCTCTCCCTCCCTCCCTCTCTCTCTCTAAAAATACAAAATAAAATAAAATAAAGAAAGAAAATAAAAGAAATGGAGCAAAGCCAAAATATACCAGTGATATCCAAAAGAATATGGAGTGTCGTACGTGTAGTATTTTTCATGCTAAGAAAGGGCTTATGCAAAAGAAAGCTATTGGTTGATCTTAACATGATGCTCAAACGTGGCAAGATCGCCGGAGGCAAAGCCCTAGGCAATCTCATTCACCACCACCACCACCACCACGTGTCATCCAATGCCGCGGCGGCGCGTGAGTATGAATTCAGCTGCAGCAACACGCCAAACTATACCTTCCCCTTCCATGGCATGATGAGCAGCAGCAAGTGGAAGAGCAGCAGCAGCAACTTCTTCGGGTGTGCTCACGCGCCGGCGACACTTGAAGACAACGACGACGCGGCGGCAGTGAACGCCGTGAAGGTGGTATTGGAGATGTTGAACAGTACTGACATGGTGGCGGAGGCTTCTCCGGCGCTGCCCGGGTTCGGACGGAGCCCGTTTGTGAGGCCGTTGAGGATAACGGACTCGCCTTTTCCGTTAAAGGGCGTTGATGATGATGATGAAGATAATGGGTACGTGGACAAAGCTGCTGAGGAGTTTATTCAGAACTTTTATAAAGAATTGAAGAAGCAGAAGATCAGAATGCCCTAGTGTTAATTAATTAATTAGGTTTTTTATTTTATGTTTTTTCTTGTGGGGTTTTACTTTAATTATGGCCATTTTCAAGTTTTATTTTTGTTGTTTATTTTATGAGAATAAATATTTGCATGAAATTTCACTACGTTGTTGTTATTGAGATCATGGAAAAGGTGGCAAAAATTTGATCTAAATTGAAGTGAGAGATTTTGCATGTACATCATCATACTATTTAAATATTTGTTTCATTTCAATAAATCGAATTATCCAATATAAAATTTAGAACATTTGAATGGTCTCTTGATATTATCAATAAAAATTCAAATCAAATTATAAAGGAAATATTAATTATATGTACCATATGTTTTAAAATTTTGAAACAAAGTTTAATTTGTATATTAAAAAAATATTGTCAAACTAGAAAAATATCTCTGTTATAAAATTTTTAAAATCTCAACCTTAGGGTATCTTCACCTAGGATACATATTGAGTATATACTTTATTTTTAAAATTATTTCCTGATTCTGTCTTGAGAATTTTAGATACCTAACTTTCATAAAATAAATACCTCCTCCAAGATCCAATTTACAATGAATCAATGACCAATTTGGTGGCACAAATTTGTGCTTGCTTTTCCTTTTTACTTTTTCCCGGAGAAGAAAAATTTGAAGGGTTCTCTCTAAAACCCTAATTTATTTATTTAATGTGGAATTGTCTTTTACAGCCTCAAAAGCACTTTCATTCCACTAATTAAAATTCCATAGGTCCTGATGTGATTCCACTAAGTTTTAAAGCCATGGCTGGACCCTTTACAAAATAATATCAACTTTAATTACCACTTTTTCTTTTTCTCCTTTTCAGTATTTAATTTCCAAAGTAGTATAAGAAATTCTCAATCTCATGTTTAGATTGATATCAATTGGTTACTTTTGAAGATTGAATTCACAGTCACACCCAAATTGAAATGATAAATGGTAGCAAAAAAGTGATTAAAGGTTGTAAAGATTATTCATCTGACAGAAAAAAAATATAGAAACATTTAAAGCTCATGTATCATGAGTATTTACAATTGAGTCAATGATATTAGGCGTTATAAACGAGTTTTTAAATTATAATGTTATCCTACCCATAACGGATAATAACCATATATTTTGTGATTTTTGATCAAAAATTAAGTCTAAAACTCCTTATAACATATATGATCGAATATGTGTTTCACATTAACAAATTAATTTACCAAAATTAAATTTCAAAAACTAAACACTAAGATTGGGGGTCCCTAATTTTGATCTAAATATTGGAGACCCTACCTACTGCGTATGTGGGATGTCCTCAGAGCCGTCTCGTTAAAATTGAGAGAAAATTAAAAAAGAAACTAAGATTTAATTTTGACCCAAAACATTAGAGTATTTAATTTCATTAGTTTTTAATCAAATAAATCGTGGGTATTAATGAGTTTAATCAGTAAGATCCGTTGACAGAATGTTCCTATAAATTGAGGGTTCCAAAGAGATTTGAAAAACTATATTTGTGAGTGTGATGAATCCAATGGATAAAACTCAATCATAAAGGTATCGAAAGATTAACAAGTTAGCCTGGAAGCATTAATGTAGAAATTAAGACACTAATTTTGAATTTCACAGATAAATTAAATTGACAACAACGTCTAGCCCATTAGATTTTATTAATTACCTAAATTGTCAGAAAGATACACAAATATACTGATCATAATAATTTCATATAACCTCCATTGAAGTTTGAGAAACTAACAATTAGATGAAGATATATAATTATATAATTTTGCAAAAGAAATGGCTGCTGCTGGGGACTTTTGACCGAATTATTGTGAAGAAATTGTAAAAAGAAAAAGCCAAAAAATAAAAAGGTCTCTTTTTGGTAATCTACTCCTCCTCATTTAAATTGTTTATGTTTAACTTTTTATTTTTTTTTATTTTTTTTTATTTTTTTTATATACATGTTGAAAATGATTAGTTTGTCAATAAGGTATTTGATTAGAGAGCTAGAAATATATCGTTTCAAGTTTTGACTCGTGTCATAATTTTTTAGGACTTTTATGATTTTTAATGTGATTTAAACCTTCACACCGGTATCTTATAATACACATAGAGTACAAAGTACTGTGGGATCACTTATTGGGGAAATTCATAAAATATAACGATGATATTATATCATTTATGTAACAATCCAGTAATATTTTATCGAGAATGCTGAAATTTTAAAAATTTACCAAATAAATTTAGTTATAATATTTACACATTCAAAAGATATTTTTAAGTCTAAATTTGCTTCTTAGCGTCCACACCATGTTGAAACGTAATATTATGTTTGGAGACTTGCATGCATTTCACAGTGCAAAGACCGACAGTTACAATTTGCAAACACTATTAAAAAATTATGATGAATAAATGATGATTTATAAATATTATTATATAATTTTTATTTTTGTTAAAAATTTAATTACAATAAGTTTTTTTAATATTTTGAAGATAAGTAAAAATTAAAAACTCAATTTTTTTTTTGTAAAATTCAGTTTTTTAAATAAACCGTAATTAGTAATTATAATGTTTGATTATTAATTAAACAATAAAAATTTTATATTTTAATTAAAATATAATTTTTTCATCTCATCATAGATCAGATCATAATATTAAATAAAGCTGAAGCAAAAGATTGAAAGGAAAATTTATTACAGTAAGTAATGGTAAAGGAAAAAAAACGTGATTTTGGTCAAAGGGATCAAGACCCATGACCAGAGGTCCAGAGCTAAAATCATCGAAGTTTCCATCTCACTTCAAAATTTAAATAATTATATTTTGACTTAAACACAATTTTATCATCTTACCACATATCAAATCATAATACCAAACAGACCTTTAATGGTCAAGAGCCTCGTTTTTTTTTTTAATATAATGTCATGCTATATTGAGAAATCTCAAAATATAAAAATGATTTTAGCTTCTCGAAGATATCAAGACCGCCCTAATTAAAATATATGTTCCAAACAATGGAAACGATTAATAGTTTTGAAAGTACTAAATGCATGTTTGATATGACTTTTATTAGAGGCAAAAGTGCTTTAAAATTTTACTTCCAAAAGCTCTATTTAAGAAGCCGTACCAAACAGAGCATAAATATTTTTTCCGGGCCTTTTGATAGAAGTAATATTATGGAGAAGAAGAGAAGATTGTTTTAATATTCAAAGGGAAACATTGAAAGCAACTTAAATAGATTTGACAACAATAATTATGTAATAATACAATGAGTTGGTTTGTTATTTCTTGCGGGCAAGAACTTTGATTTAATTATTGTCAAGTCATTTTTAACTTTCTGTTTTTTTATTCTTTTTTTTTTTTTTATCTTATTTATATAATTAAAGGTGGCTGTAGCTGTACACTTTATAAAGCCAAAAAGTTTAGGTAATATGTTAGGTAAAAGATTATGAAATGCTTCACGTGTAATTAACTTAATTTCAATACTCAAGTAATTAAATTATAAACATATATTAATTTGAAATTAGAGAAGCCCTACACAACAAAATGTTTTAAAATGTTTCTTCAATCTATAAAACCCCTCATAATCATTGAGAATGGTTTTGGTATTTGTTTTCATAATTTTATAATTATAAAATTTTGGGTAATCAACAATTTTATTGTTTAAAGACAAATTTCAATAATTAACTAAACACTATTTGGTTGAATGATGAAGATAAATTTCAAATAATTTTGATGCACATATTTTTATAATAGACTTCAATTATATTATCATGAAATCATAAACTTTTAATTTCATGAAGATAAATGTTCAATTATTGGATCTCATCAATCATTTTATATTTAGATAACTTATAAACATGCTTTAAATTTTTGGTTGAATTTTCTTGTTGTCTAATAGAAATCTTAAGGAAGCCAAAAATCTTTTTCACAAAAGTTTATTCATGCATGTAAGTTGATTTTTTGAGGTTGAAAGGTGTTGATGGTGTTTTCAGGCGCTACAGCATTTAAGACAGTACGACAAGGACAAAAGGGTAAATTCGCTGTCTGGTTGAGATCATGAGGCCGACCCGGCCAGTTCATGCGAAGACCGACCACTTTGGTTCATACGACCGAGCACTATAGATGTCGGCAGGAACGTTCTCAGCATAAAAGATTGTCATGGCCGACCTCATTAAGACCGACCAGACGACGGACCGCGTTCAAGATAACAGCACACCATGCTTATGGATAAGATAGAGAAAACATCCTACTTTCACAAGGAGAGACAGTCAGAGTCCAAAAGGGAAAGCGGAAGAAGAAGACAATACCGGATCAGGAAACCCTACAAGAAGAGAAGATTGGGTTCAAATAGGATTTCTTATACAAATAGGAATCTGATTTCTGTATTATTATAAATAGAAGGGTAGAGCATGTGTAAAAGGGCATCTAAAAATCATCACAAGAGTAAGAGATTAGTGTCATAGAGCTCTGATTTGTAAAAGCAAAGAGGAGATCTGAGGAGTGAATTTGAGTAATAAAAAGTATCATCCTGTTCTTACGTGGACGTAGGTCGGATCCCAAAATCCGCCGAACCACGTTAAATCACCTTGTCTGATTGGCGTATTTTCTTGTTTTCCGCTAAATTTGCCTTTGGTCCCCCATAACCAAACAAATTCACAGTTGGAGGAGGATTTCCTCGGGAGTGATATTCCAATATTACCCTGAGACCAAAATCCACCGTCAACAGTTGGCGCCGTCTGTGGGGAATCTTCACAAAAAGCAGTTCACGTGATAAGACAAATGGCGGAGGACGGAAATCACCAACCAGGAGGTCCGGCAATAGACTGGATGAAAAGAATGGAAGATGGGATGAGGTCTATGATGGATCGACTAGAAAGAATGGAAGGAGCAAACAACGAGAGAACTGAAACCGAGGCCGGACAGAGGAGAGAAAGAGGGAAAAGAGTAGTAGATGTAAGTGAAGACGAGGGACCCAGAAAGAGAGGCCCCTATGGGATAAGATCTGCGGTGGTAGGAAGATCAGAAGACACATGGGAAGAAGAAGAGGAGGAACAATCACCCGACCCCTCCTCCGACAGTTTTTACAACTCCAAGAGGGAGGATAGAAAGTATAACGAAGACGTACATGGAGACCTCTGAGTTTAAAGAACGCCACGCCCGGGGCGACAGGCGAACAGAAGAACACAGGAGGCGGCACGGGGGCACAACCCGTGAAATAAAATCTTGGTTGAGAAAAGAGATGACCAGATGGGGAGAAAGCCTGAAGATCGGGGCGGGAGACACCCGAGGCGAGGAAGAGGGGTCTCCCCTTACGGAAGAAATAAAGGCAGCACAGTTTCCGAAGCGATTTAACATGCCGACCATGGCACCATACAAAGGCCACTCCGACCCAAAATCCCACATTGAAAACTTTGTCCTCCTGATGGAAGTACAGGGAGTAACGGGCGACGCCATATGCAAAGTATTTCCCTTAACTTTAGGGGGACCTGCCATCCTATGGTATAGAAGTTGGCCCCGAGGAGCATTCAGAGCTTCTCCCAACTTAAGAAGTCGTTTATCCGACATTTCAAAGGAGCCTGCACCCCTAAAAAAACAATAGGAGAACTAAGGCTCATGAAGCAAGGAGACGACGAAACACTGAAAAGCTTCATTGAAAGGTATCACAACACTGTACTCGAGGTCGGAGGGTACGAATCCCAGGAAGCCCTGGAAAGTCTGAAAGGGGCCCTAAGAGTCGGGAAATTGTGGACCCACCTGAGGATCCACGAGACACCAGACTACGCTGCCGCACTAGAGGTAGCCAGGAAGTACGTTCTACTAGAAAGCGAGGAGAAGGTATCCCGGAGAGGGACAACCGCCAGAGAAAGGGTAACCAGGAGAGAAGACCATCGGCGACCGGAGAGAGAATTCCGGAAGTTCAACCCAAGACCCAGAGAGTTCAAACCAATGGCACAAAAGGATCAAAGCAAAGGCCCGCAACTCAAGTAAACCATGTGGTCCGAGAGGAAGCATATATTCCCCTAAGCAAGCCGCCAGGGGAAATCATCATGGAGATACGAGAGAAAGGCCTCTTAATAGAGCCCGACCTCAGGAGGTTCCCCCCAGACAGAAAAAACAAAAGATCCTACTGCCTGCACCACAATCTAAAAGGACACACAACCGATGAATGCAAGGACCTGCGGGAACAAATGGAGGACCTGGCCCGGAACGGGTACCTGAACAATTACATAGACCACGAGATCATGGCCGCCAGACAAAGGGCAAAGAATCGAGAGGTGAACATCATCGCAGGAGGGGCAACGCTGGCCGGGGACTCTAACCGGTCGAGGAAAAATTATAGCCGAGCACGGGGGACAGAGGTGCTGAAAATAGAAAAAATCCCAAACACCCGAGGAAGTCGGTCGACACCCATCATGTTCACCGATGAAAACGCTCAGGGGGTAAGTTTCCCCCATGACGACGCACTAATAATCAAAGCAACCATCGGCGGCACAGAAGTGGACAGGATCTTGGTGGACCCCGGGAGCGCAGTAGACATAATTTCCAAAGAAACTTTGGAGAGCCTGGGGGTAGAATGCACAGCTCTAACCAAAGACATCACCCCCCTGTACGGTTTCGGGGGATCAACGGTCGTCCCGCTGGGAAGAATTCAACTAGCAATGACAATCGGAGCCGCCCCCAAAACCCGAACAATCATGATAAACTTCACTGTAGTAGACTGCATGAGCAGTTATCAAGTCATAGTCGGCCGCCCCTTCATGATGAGAACCAAGGCTGCAATGTCCTGTTATTACTTGAAATTGAAATTCCCCACGCGGGAAGGGATCAGGATCATATGCGGAAGCCAGAAGGTAGCCCGCAGCTGTTTTGCCACTTACTCACGAGAGACCCTCTGCGTGGAAAAAAGCACCAAGAAGAGACAGAGGGACGAGGACGACGAGAACACGAGGGAAAACCCTGCTCCTCGGCCCGATGGAGCTGCACGGCTCGGAGCAGCCGAAGAATTAGAAGAAGTAAAGCTATTCGGGCCAAAGAAAAGCATAAAAATAGGGGGAAGCCTAGACGAGGCCCTAAGAAGAGACTTGTTGGAATGTCTACAAGGGTACCCCGACGTTTTTGCATGGGGACACGATGACATGCCCGGAATCGACCCAAAATTCGTAAGCCATCGCTTAGCAGTAAACCCATTACACAAACCAGTAAAGCAGAAGAGGAGAATATTCAACCAGGAGCGGTGCGGAGCAGTAGCGACCGAGGTGGAAAAATTGCTGAAAGCCGGTTTCATCCGGGAAGTAAAATACCCAGAGTGGGTGTCCAACGTAGTACTGGTGAAAAAATCTAACGGAAAGTGGAGAATGTGCGTAGATTTCACCGACCTCAACAAAGCATGTCCAAAAGACAGCTTTCCCCTCCCAAATATAGACCAACTGGTAGATACAACAGCCTGCCAAGGGCTGCTAAGCTTCATAGACGCTTTCTCGGGATACAATCAAGTCAAGATGCACCCTGCGGACGAGGAGAAGACCACATTTATCACTGACCAAGGGCTGTACTGTTATAAAGTAATGCCTTTCGGGTTGAAGAATGCAGGGGAAACTTTCCAGAAACTGGTGAACAAAATCTTCAAACCGCTCATCGGCACAACCATGCTGGTATATGTCGACGACATGATAACTATGTCCGAAAAACCAAGAGACCATGTGGCCGACCTGAAGAAAACTTTCGAACTCCTGAGGAAACACAGTTTAAAACTCAATCCGGAGAAGTGTGCATTCGGGGTAGCCTCAGGAAAATTTCTGGGCTACATGGTAAGTTCACGAGACATTGAGGCAAACCCGCAAAAGATACAAGCCGTGCTAGACCTGAAATCACCCCGGACAGTTAAGGAAGTACAAAGCCTCACAGGAAGAATCGCCGCACTCAACCGATTCATCTCACGAGCAACTGACAAGTGCCATCCTTTCTTCAAAATCATCAAAAAAGCTCAAAAAGGGGTCGACTGGACACCCGAGTGTGAGGAGGCCTTCCAGCACCTGA
>SKCR01012667.1:0-12156 GCA_019454045.1 Zanthoxylum bungeanum
ATGATAGTTCCAAGAACTCAATGCTTGCTTCAATCCATCCATGGATCGACTTAACCCGCAAACCTTGTTTGCTAGTTTTGGTACGACAAAATCGTCAGGATGTTTTAAACATCCTCCAAAAGGTTTTCGTTAAGGAAAGCGATTTTGGCATTCAGCTGCCATATTTCATAAATGAAACATGCAACTTCAGCAAACATTATCCAAATGAATTTAACTATGGCAACGAGTAAAAGGTTTCGTCGTAATCGACACAATGTTGATAACGATACCTTTTCGTTATAAGCCTAGCTTAGTACGTTGGTATGTTGCCTTCCATGTATGTCTTCCTTGAAGACTTATATAGTACCAGTAGGCACAATACCTTGCGATACTTCAACTAGTATCCAGACTTGGTTGTTATACATGGAATCTATTTCGGACTTCATGGCACTTTGCCATAATAGGGAGTCGATACCTTGTATCACTTCCTCATACGAAGTCAGTTCATAGTCCTCAATAAGATTGAAATCTTTATGAGGTGAGATCAGAAACCCATACCCCATATTGTTTTCTAACTCTCTCCGACTTACACAGTTCTTGTGTATTCGAAGATTATTGGTATAGTTTCATCATTGATGAACTATTTGTGTTCCATTAATGAATCGTTGCCTGGAATAGTATTACTCTGATTTTCATCGAGTTTTACTTTCCTCCCACTTACCACTGCATATAGGTGAAGGAAGAGAGTGTTGTGTGTGTTTTTGGTTTCAAAAACCTTATACCAAAAATCAAGACCAAAGTTGTATATGCCTTCCCAAAAGTCAACAAGATTTGGAGCCATAATTTGGCAATTAATGCACACAACCACCTCCATCAACATCTTTCACTATTCACATCACTCAAAGTGACTAAACATCACATTGCTCAAAGTGACAAGTGATGTTGACGCTTGATGTGACTAATGATTTGAAGCTAGATTTTACTTGCGTGCCGCACTCGAATTCGAAATGTGAATGCGCTGGCAAACAATCTCGGGCTCGGGTTCGCTAATTCCAAATTAACGAATTTTCCGTTGCGACGTAATTAAATGATTATGCCTAGCGAAATCACTATTCACATCGCTAATGAATTAATTCTAAATTAACTCGTTCGCCCGAATTAAAATCTAATTTCAATTCCCCGTCGAAATCCAATTTCGTATAATATATCGAATATATTATTTTATCGATTAATTCCAAATTAATCATTTTCTCTCTTTAATTAATATTTTATCCCAGAGAAAATATCTCTGAAATTAATCCCATATTAATTTTCTCTCTCTTCTAGTTAATCCCATATTAATAAAGTGCGAGTCATACGTCATCGGTGAATCTTCAGGAAGCGACCCATGAGATCCCCAGATATGTTGGCAGTAAATCAGTTGTCGGACTATCCGACACGTAAGTACCTAGTAGTACTACGTTTAATCGATTTACAAGACAAGGTTGGCTTCTAGCAAAGCGCCATGCCTACCCAATTCTCAAGAAAAATGCTTATAGGAATAAACGATCTATATCAGGCGTAGTATACGTAGTATTGCGTATTTCGATCCAGTATCGGATGATCACATGCAAGGCCTGAGGCTGGTTCAGTGTCTGCCCCGTACGAAGCACATATCGGATCACGAGCAACTAGTCTCTTTATTATCGGATAATCATGACCAAGTCATATTATCCCGATGGTTGCAACCCTTTAGAGAACTAGTTCTGTATCCCTACGCGATCATCATCTCCATATGACTGGAGTGGCACTTCCGTCTTGACATCACACCCAACACACTACGATTCTCAATATACCCAGTAGAGGCGTACACAGAACCTGTTAAAGCCCTGGACGACCAAAACCAAAGTATATTGATTGTCGCAAGTATTAGCGGTGCAAGTCTCAGGTTAAGACCAAATACACCTACCCTTATTTCGGAATTCCATAGACACATAGTCATACTACCAATGGAATTCTGAGGGGGTCTATCCAGAGCGAAGCTGTTTCCCGTACCATCGGTAAAACACAACCTCCTATCACACTTGCATGAGTATCCTATACCCAAATATATGAGAACTATGCCGTTGTGCCCTCACAACACGCACAAGTGTAATACTAGTCTTTTACGCATTTATCGATGTCCAATCTGATAATACTCTGACTAGGGATATTTAATGATTTATCCTTCGTGGATTGATACTGTCTCATATCTTCTCAATCCAGGAACAAATCACATGGACCTCCTATCATTTATACATCATGGTGATCTAATCACAAATGAAAAGAGAGCAATCTCCTTTGTCACATAGTTAATTTGTACAACAACACCATGATCTGTACAAATAGTGATGCTATGGGTCATAATTGTCCAACAATCTCCCACTTGGCCTATAGCCAGTCACTCGAGTGTCTAACACTCGAACTATGTACGGTTGGCTCAAACTGCTGAGAAAATGCTTTCGTCAGCGGATTTGCATGATTATCGTCTGATGCAATTTATACGATCATCACATCGCCACGATGTATGATCCGAACGAATCAGATGAATATCGAAGTATGTATCTGGATCGTTGATGAGACCATTAATTTTTTTGCCTGTGCTAACGCCTAGCTCAGCTACTAACAGAACTATATCTAATCTAATTAGATTTATTATCGACCCAAATGGCTTCTATTGCTACCTCAGCTGCAGCAATAACACGCATTTGTTGTTTATTCGGTAACAGTATCTTACTTCGAAGATTTCCAGCTCACTGTTCCGTTATTCAAACTGTATAGTACCGTTTGTAACTTTTAGTCATTTTATCGGTCTGGAAACTTACAGTAGTGAACCCAGTCACTTCAAGTTCTCAGTCTCCATAGTTTAAGACAACATCCTTAGTTCTCTAAGAAACTAAAGGATGTTCTTATCTTCAATCCAGTGATTATCACTTGGATTTGCCTGTTTGTGACTCCATATGCTCAAAGCGTATGAGACGCCAGGTCACGTACATTATTCAATGTACGATCTCTCGGAGAGTATTATGAAAGCCAAGCTTTCGCCGATTATTATGGGAATATCATTTCCAAGAAATGACATATTATCATTATTTTATAGGACACAAGAATCATTTCGTTTTGAATTAAAGCATAAACCATTATGATTACATCAAAACGATAATTCCAAGAACCTAATGCTTGCTTCAATCCAACATGGATCGAATAACCTGCAAACCTTGTTTGCATGTTTCGGTACGACAAAACCGACAGGATGTTGCAAACATCCTCCAAAAGGTTTCCTTTTCAGGAAAGCGATTTTCCCGTTCAGATGTCATATTTCATAAATGAAACATGCAGCATTAGCAAGCATTATCCAAATGGATTCAGCTTGGCAACAGGTAAAAGGTTGAATCGTAATCGACAAAATGTTGATAACGATACATTTCCGCTAAATGCCTAGCTTTATATGTTGGTATGTTGCCATCCATGTATGTCTTCCTTGAAGACTTATATAATACCAATAGGCACAATGCCTTGCGGTACATCAACTAGTATCCAAACTGGTTGATTTATATGGAATCCATTTCGGATATCATGGCACTTGCCATGATTAGGGAGTCGATACCTTGTATCACTTCCTCATACTAGTCAGTTGGTATACCTCAATAAGATTGACATCTTTATGAGGTGAGATCAGAAACCCATACCCCAGGTTGTTTTCGACTCTCTTCGACTTACGCGGTGCTCTGTGTATTCGAAGATTACTGTATAGTTACATCCTTGATGAACTATTTGTGTTCCATTAGGATTCGGTGCCTAGAATAGTATTACTCCGATTTTCATCGAGTTTTACTATCCTCCCACTTACCACTGCATATCGGTATTCCCTTAGGAAAACCGCAAGGTGGAGCACCATTAAATTGTTCTCTTGTGAGTTTGTATAAGTACTATACTTATGTATCCCTATGATAACCTACAATTGGCACTTATCCAATTTGGGTTTTAGTTTGGTATCATCCAAACATATGCCTAGCATACCCAATTTTCCAGGAATGAGAAGCCCGATTTCTTTCCTGTTCATATCTAATATGATATCTGTCAAACAGATTTTTTTGGAACCTTATTCAAAATAAGTTCTGCACTGTTTGTGCGTATCCGTTGAAGGAAATGGTAGCTTAGAGCGACTCATGATTAACCTTATCATGTCTAACAAAATTCGGTTTAGCATTGTTCGGACACAAACGTCAAAACAACATGTTCCAGGAGGAGTCCTCATAGGATCCCGAAAGCCCCCAAACCAAGAACGGAAACGGAGTGGAAAGCTTAAGGGATGGAATATACGTGAGAGATCTGAAAGAATACTATACTCTTTCAAGTATGTTAGAAACTTATTGCTTAAGTATTTTCAACATGGTCTAACTGTGACGATATAATACTTTAGCCGATCTGTTTGTCTACTTCGTGTCGAAACTAAAATTTTCCGATTTGTGTTTCAAAGAAACACAAAATACCATAACGCGATGCCACATCCGTAAAGGTCATGAAATATTCACATCCACCTCTAGCCTAGCTAGACATGGGCCCACTTGCTTCACTATGAACTAGGGCTAACAGATCGGTGGCATTTTCACTTTTTACCGAGTAAAGGTGTTTTAGGCACTTTGCATAATAAGCTAGATTCGTAGACTTTATTTGAATGGAATCAAATCAGTCCGAGTACCCACTCTTCGAAAGTGTGGATATACGAGTCTTGTTTAATTGTGTCCCAGACAACAATGCCACATTTAAGTTTCTTCTGATCAAATCAGTTTAAGCTATTTGTTTGTCATGTTATTTGTTTGAGATTTATTTATATTCAAAATATAAATTATATTATTCACATCTAATGTGTTTATCTCAATATCATCTTTATAAAATAAAACACTTTAGTGTTCTAGAATATAAAGGTTCACCCCCAGCGGGTTAAACACTGATATAGAGATAATGTTTCTAGTTAAACTAGTTACATTATAACAATTTCTAAATTTAAGTACACATCCGAAGGTAGTTCCTAAAATTAGGTATCTACGGTTAAAACATCGACTTTCGTCCCGTTTCCAATTCGCAGATAAATCTCATTTGAATTCAGTATCCTGCTCATAGCAGATTCTTAACATCAATACATATTTATGTACCACACTAAGTATTTAAATCCAATTTTAATACTAGTAGTGAACATAATTATGACAAACATATTTGAAGTCAGAGCCTTGCATGTCTTTAATTCCTTCATGTCTGCTTTGTTCAAATGGCGGTCACGCTTTCGCGATCCCGTTTGCCATAATTTAGGCAGACATTTTGGGATATGTCATTTTCTTCTTCCAGAAGATTATAATGATTTTACCTTTGCCCTTTTCAATATTCTAGAAGCCTTTGGCCAAGCCTTAGGTTTCTAGAATATCGAAGTAATGTGTGTCTTGCGCTACGTGCCTTATTGCAAACTTTGACTTTGTCTCCTTGAGAATAGTCATTAACTCTCCAAGAGTATTATTCCAATTTATTACTTCTAAGATCTAATTATAGATCTATGAAGATCCTTCAATTTCAATATCATACTTTAAGGATCTAACCCTTAGTTCTGACAAAGAAATTAAGGAGTCTACTTGGCAAGCTTAATGGATTAAGCATTAAAGTTATCATTACATAAATCTTCCAAAGATTATGCTCGACTATTTGCTTAACTCCGGGCTTAGGCCTAATATGTTATTTTTATCAAATAAAGTAACTTATTAGTTTCCATGACTATCCTGAAATTTTATTCCCAATTTGAAAATTAAACCATTTAAATACATTTTCCCTATGATTATGTTTTAAATGTCAATCTTTTAATTACATATTGATTCTAATAGTCCAACTATTTAATCAACGATTTTCGGTACTATTTATTATAATGATTATTATAGTCCAACTATGTAATCAGCTATAATTTAATTGTTTGAATACAATCCAACTTTTAATTAAAACAATAATTTAAATATTAGTCCAACTAACATTTAATTTATTTGACGAATGATATTTGTTTGAGCGCGTATGGCAAGTCATTAAACGAATATTGCAAATTTAATACTTGCCTCCCACTATTTTTCGACGAGCCTCTAACCCTCTGTCGAGTACTCGGGAAACCGTGTTTCCTAGTGGGCTAGGATCCCGTTAAATATCACACAATCTTGACTTTGGCCAACAAATTGTATGATAATTAACTAGGTAGATCTCTAAGATCAATTGGATCCAATCCAATTCTTAGATCCAGTAGGGGGACATCCAAGTCCGAAACATATATCTTATATATGCCAATGTATCCAATATATTGCCTAACCTTTTTCCTCTGAATCAACTAAGCCTTGGCTTTGGCACAACAAACTTAGTGATCCCAGTCAAGCGTGACCCATTGACCATGGAAAGCTTCGTAATCAATGTCGATGGACAAGAAGTGGTCTTGACTTTGGCCAACAAACCACAACTTGGGCAAGACACCGATATGGAACAAAGCTCTCGTGATTAAAACACATCTTCGACGGACAAAGGCCTTGAATTTTGCCAACAAGCCAATGCCAGTCTTAGATCTTGAGTAAGAATCACTCAATGGAAGGAAAAACGCTTAATATTTTGTGAGGGTTTTTCGCGTGCAAATTGACAACCAATTTATTATATTTGTTAAGGTCTCATCATCATAAACCCTTAAACATGCATTCTAAATACATAATAAAGCACATATAATTAAATAATAATGATATGCGGATGGATACTTAACACATTGATCCTACATCAAATCTCTCTCTTTCCTCTCTCCCGCTAGCACATGTATTACTTCTACCCGTTACACTACACTTCTAAAGAAACCTCATTTACATTGAGGGGAATAGGTGAGAAGAGAAATACAAAGAGTATGGAGGTAATAGGCTGGACACGCAGGTCCAATTAATAAATTCGAAATTTATTACAACAATTTCTAAAATTGCCCCACCCATCTAATATCCATCTGATATACATTATTCATGCATCGCAACCATGTATTCACACAAGCATGTTATCAATCAATCTAATCAAATTAATTAATATGATAATTAGTGACCATCCAATGTTCAAACAATGATTTGATTTTGCGCGAGTCAAACTCGTTTTGCGAATAAGTTTTCAAAACATGAATTCTTGAATTAAATTAAACTACATAATTAAATCCAATTCAATTTGTATTTAATATTAATTCGCTATTTAATTCCAAATTAAATACTACACTTTATTTAACGAACCTTTACGACTTAAATTCCAAATTTATTCGTTACGGGTTTCAAAGCCTGATTAACGTCCAACGTTTATTTAATTAAAGTCCAATGGGCTTTTAATTAATTTCTTTAAGGCGTGGACTTTTGGTCAACTCGGGTCAAACCCAATAACCAAAGTCCAATCAAGGAGTAACCCCATAAGCCTAGAAATCAATTTAGGCCCAATTAAATTTTAAAGGTCCATTAGTCGCATTTGGGCTTTATGGAAGCGGTTTTGTGCCCAATTGGATCCAACCAATTTACCCGAAAGCTAACTTGGTACAGCCAAGCCCAATAAGCCCATTTACAACAATACAAGCCCAATTTTACAAAATAGGCCCAACATAATTAAATCACAAAAATCCAATTTCACAATTTAATTACATAAAGTGTATAACATAATTAATCACCCAAATTAACATTTCTAAAACATCAATTTACACAATTAATTATGCTCATCAACATTAAATCATGTCCAACACAATTTAACAAAAATCAAACCCAATCATGCTTCTATAAGTCTCGGCAATGGAGAGGATTTTGTGTCTGATTCGGTTTCAATCCAATTAAATCCACAATCGTCATTAAATCAATATCCTCAATCGTATCAAGTCATCCAATGATCAACGAAACAAAAATTACCAAGAATTATGGCATAAGGAGGATTCGGCCAAGCCTTCCAATTTGGGGAAAAATGTTCCAAACATAATTTCTTGAAATTGATCAAATCAAACTTCAATTAAAACACATTTAAACATATTCATTCATCCAATTTCATAAATTCATGCTCAAAATCAATTTACCCAAATTTTAACCCTAAGTCATATTTCATGCTTTTACTCCGCTCTGATACCATTGTTGGAGTTCTACGGTCCCGATGATCGAAGAACAAGCATAAAACACATGTGAATACAATCGAGGAAGTTGCGGAATACTAAATCGATCGGTTGAACGACGCGGTGGACAATAAAAATCGATTTCTGCCTTCTGGATGGTCACAGCAGTGAGCAGTCCCTTGCTCCTCCATTTTCAGTTTTGGATCATATTCCAAGCTCCAAGCTTTGTCATGGTGATTCCAATCTCATGGGTGGACTTCCCTATCACCTTCGCATGTCTCTCGGAGTGCTAGCTCTTGATGTTTTTGCCACAAATACATCACACTTTGCTTCCCCTAGCTCACGGCAGTGAGCAAACCAGAAGAGAAAAATGGCAGCCCCTTGGGCGTGTGAGAAGAGAGAAGGAAGAGAGAGTTGTGTGTGGTTTTGGTTTCAAAAACCTTATACCAAAAATCAAGACCAAAAGTTGTATATGCCTTTCCAAAAGTCAACAAGATTTGGAGCCAAAATTTGGCAAATAATGCACACAACCACCTCCATCAACATCTATCACTATTCACATCAAAAGTGACTAAACATCACTTAACTCAAAGTGACAAGCGATGTTGACGCTTGATGTGACTAATGATTTGACGCTAGATTTGACTTACGTGCCGCACTCGAATTCGAAATGTGAATGCGCTCGCAAACAATCCCGGGCTCAGGTTCGGTAATTCCAAATTAACGAATTTTCCGTTGCGACGTAATTAAATGATTATGCATAGCGAAATCACTATTGACGTCACTAACGAATTAATTCTAAATTAACTCGTTCGCCCAAATTAAAATCTAATTTCAATTCCGCGTTGAAATCCAATTTCGTATAACATATCGAATATATTATTTTATCGATTAATTCCAAATTAATCGTTTTCTCTCTTTCATTAATATTTTATCCCATATAAAATATCTCCGCAATTAATCCCAGATTAATTTTCTCTCTCTTCTAATTAATCCCAGATTAATAAAGTGCGAGTCATACGTCATCGGTGAATCTTCGGGAAGCGACCCATGAGATCCCCAGATATGTTGGCAGTAAATCCGGTTGTCGGACTATCCGAACACGTAAGTACATAGTACTACGTTTATATCGATTTACAAGACAAGGTTGGCTTCTAACAAAGCGCCATGCCTACCCAATTCTCCAGAAACATGCTTACATGAATAAGCTGTTGGTTTCTATAATATGTCCCAAGGAAAGATTAAGCATTCATGAAATACAACAAAGAATATATATAAAAGACGAAGTATGGCGGAATCATACTTACAATGCTTTGTTGATGAAGAAAAACGAACCAAATGGAAGCTCCAAGGTGGATGACTTTCGGCCAAGGAAGACAAGAAGAAGGAAGCTCCAAGCTTTGTGTATTCCTTGCTCTATGATGGTTTCCCTATCACCTCTTTTGATCCCTTGAAGGTGCTAGCCTTGTATGTTCCAAACAATAACCTTTTCTTCAAGCTTTTGGCAACCAAAATGAAGAAGATGAAGACCAAAACTGCATGCAGTTTTCGGTCATGAAAGAGAGAAGAGAGTTTTTTTTTTCTTTTGTTCTTATTGATTTTTGATACCAAAAATCAATTTATATTTATGCCATAATATTTATTAAATAATAATAAATCTATGACACAAGCCATGCAAAGGCTTAGAGTGTCAAACACTCTAATTCCATGCATAACATTTGAGTGAATCACACACTATCACCATGCAATGCATCATCAATATAATAATACATATAATGACATGTGTCATGTGGGCCCCACACGTTTCCAAATGAAAGTGGGCCCACGTGCACTCACGCGTTCGGGTTCGATATTTCCGAAATACCGAACTTGCGTTGCGACGTTAATTAAATCGAATTTAAATAAATAATCGCTCCTAGCGAAATTATTATTTACGTCGCTTACGAATTAATTCTAAATTAACTCGTATGCCCGAATTAAAATCTAATTTTAATTTCGCGTCGAAATCGAATTTCAATTATTATATCGAATATAATAATTTTACTGATTAATTCCAAATTAATCGTTCTCTCTCTCTAAATAAGGCACTTTATCCGAGATAAAGTTTCTCTCCGCAATTAATCCAAGATTAATTAAGTTCGAATCAAATATCATAGGTGAATCTTCAGGAAGCGACCCAAGAGATCTCCGGATATGTTGGCAGTGAATACGGTCGTCGGATAATCCGAAGACGCACGTACCTCGTACTACGTTCTTACCGATTCACAAGACAAGGTTGGCTTCTAGCAAAGCGCCATGCCTACCCAATTCTCCAGAAATATTCTTATAGGAATATAAGATCTATATCAAGCGTAGTATACCGTAGTATTGCGTACATCGATCCAGTATCGGATGATCACATGCTAGGCCTGGGGCTGGAGATGTGTCTGCCCCGTACGAAACATATATCGGACATCAAGCAACTAGTCTCTTTAAATCGGACAATCCTGACCTTGTCATATTGTCCCGACGGTTGCAACCTTTTATAGAGTACTAGTTCTATGTCCTGCGTGATCATCACCTCCATTTGTCTGAAGCGATACTTACATCTTGACATCACATCCAGTACACTACGATTCTCGATAAACCCAGAAGAGGTGTACACAGAACCGGTTAAGGTCCCCAACCACCAAAACCAAAGTTTACCGATTGTCGCAAGTACTAGCGATGTAAGTCTCAGGTTAAGACCATATACACCTACCCTGATGCGGCCTCCCATAGACACGCAGACATACTACCAATGGGATTCCGCGGGGTCTATCCAGAGCGAAGCTGTTTTCCGTACCATCGGTAAAACACAACCTCCTATCGCACTTGCATAAGTATCCAATACTTAAATATATGAGAACTATGCCGTTGTGCCCTCACAACGTGCACAAGCGCAATACTAGTCTATTCCGCATTATCGATGTCCAGTCTCGATAATACTACGACTAGGGATATTTAATGATTAAACCTTTGGGGACTGATACTGTCTCATATCATTCTCAGTCCAGGTACTAATCATATGGACTTTCGCCATTTATAACTCAAAGTAAATAATATACAAAACGGCAAAAGGCAATTTCATTATCACATAGTTAATTTTGTACAATAATACAATATCATTTACAAACAGTGACGCTATGGGACATAATGTCTAACATAAGCGATCTATATCAGGCGTAGTATACGTAGTATTTCATATTTCGATCCAATATCAGATGATCACATGCAAGGCCTGGGGCTGGTTCAGTGTCTGCCACGTACGAAGCATATATCAGATCACGAGCAACTAGTCTTTTTATTATCGGATAATCATGACCAAGTCATATTACCCCGATGGTTGCAACCCTTTAGAGAACCAGTTATGTAACCCTACGCGATCATCATCTCCATATGACTGGAGTGACACTTCCGTCTTGACATCACACCCAACACACTACGATTCTCAATATACCCAGCAGAGGCGTACACATAACCTGTTAAAGCCCTGGACGACCAAAACCAAAGTATATTGATTGTCGCAAGTATTAGCGGTGCAAGTCTCAGGTTAAGACCAAATACACCTACCCTGATTTCGGACTTCCATAGACACATAGTCATACTACCAATGGAATTTTCGAGGGGGTCTATCCAGAGCGAAGTTGTTTCCCATACCATCGGTAAAACACAACCTCCTATCACACTTGCATGAGTATCCTATACCCAAATATATGAGAACTATGCTGTTGTGCCCTCACAACGCGCACAAGTGTAATACTAGTCTTTTACGCATTTATCGATGTCCAATCTCGATAATACTCTGACTATGGATATTAATGATTTATCCTTCGTGGATTGATACTGTCTCATATTTTCTCAATCCAGGAACAAATCACAAAGACCTCATATCATTTATACATCATGGTGATCTAATCACAAATGATAAGAGAGAAATCTCCTTTGTCACATAGTTAATTGTACAACAACTGTTAGACATTATGTCCCATAGCGTCACTGTTTGTAAATGATATTGTATT
>SKCR01012668.1:0-12192 GCA_019454045.1 Zanthoxylum bungeanum
GATATTCCATCAAATAAATAAGCACGTTGTGGGGACTCTTGCCAACTAATGAAATCATATTTACTACTCATTTCATACTACTGACTTGAGCGTCGGAGTGACCCCGACACCCACCACACCAGTGGGTAGTATTCTCCCCGCTCACACTACCTTTGTTTTACAGGATCGTTAATGCCCTCAACCTATAAATTCTCGATTGTGGACCTCGAAATAAAACTAGCATCCACAACCTTTGCCTTTAATAAAGTGAACTAAAATGTGTGCCAATGATATCAAGCCAAATAAAAGCTAAATCATTACATAAGATATTTATTTATTTAATTAACTTAATTATTTAACATATAAATAATTAAATACAAATATCTCAATATATGTATTATATTTACTTTAAATATTGAATACATATATATAAATGATATATGTCAAATATCACAATTTGATATTTTATTATTGTGTATTTAATAAAATCAATTCATTAACCGTTAAACGAGTTATAAATCATCAATATTATTCATAACAGTTTCCATAGTGCTCTACGAGTGTATTTCATTGGTGAGACTCTCTATATTCAGGCATATCTATCACGAAATAAAATTTTGTGTCCATAATTCACCCACCCGTAAATTATGATGAACACATATAAACTCTCTGAACCATACGGGTTGAGGTCACTGCATACATATAATCATTCCGTCATAGGTATCCGGATTAATCCAGAGATATAGATACAAACGTTAAATCTCTATAGATATAATCACGTCGACTTTTCAATTAGCAAACTCTCAAAAAACACTTAGAACTAATTTCTACAGTGTACCACGGGCCCATGAATTTAACAGATTGCTAATTCCATATTGAATACATATGCTCTGTACATAAAGTTGACGGATCCTATCTTGATACACACAAGATATCCTGAGCATCAGTCCACACCCAACGAACAGACGGAAGTCTGATCTAAATAGATCGGTGACATGATTTCCATCTAAGTGTGAAAGATAACTCATATATACACAGTGGTATCTCAAGTCAAAGAATCACTATGCTCACTCAATCCGAGAATATTCTTATTGATGTTGGTGTACCATCCATTAAGAATCTTCGGTGAGTCATTCAGTGTCTATCCGCTATAAACACCTACACATCTATACAAGTCTCCAAGACTCATGGTTCACTGAGAAACCATCGGAATCCAAGATTCCAATATACGACATGTATCAGTCTCAACGGGTTTACTTTACTGACAGAGTAGTGTAAACCTTGACCGGGAACTGTCTAAGAATGACAACGTCATGATACAACTCAATGTCAGTTGTGACGCTTTTGCAACAGTATCATAACTAATCATTCCAAGGTCGGTTACGCCTTTACCATATTAAAGAAGAAGTTATATAAAAGAAATTGTTCATTTTATTAATAATAAAATGTAACATAAGTATTTACAAGGAAATACAAAATAAAATCGGCGCTCAGAGCACCAACCCTAACAGTCATACCACTCACCCTTGGGTAACTTCACGTTTATCTTCAATGTATTTCTTCTTTTATGCTCTTTTCATTTTTTTTCTCAAGATTTTTCTTTCTTCTGCTCTAGCCATATCATATATCATAAATAATTACAAACATAGATAGATATCTAAGCAAACGGTCATTCATCTTCAAATAATTTTCTCAGCTAGTTATTTTGTCCACTGCCTAGGCTCTTACTATTAGAAACATACTTTTAAGTGTTTACGAGTCTAACCTATATCACATACTTAAGGAGTCATATAAAATTCAATTAGGCACTTATCGTTTTCTAAGATTTCATCCTCAAGTAAACAAACTTATCATTAGACTATGCTTTACTACTTATAACTAAATAAAAAAAATTGATTTTTTATTTTTATTTTTATTTTTAAATAGCAGGAACTGACACTAACATACACACACCCCCAACTTAAAATTTATATTGTCTTTAATGTAAGATGAGCGGAAAAAACAAAAAAATGTGGAATAACACTACCATGCATGAAGTTGATCAGGCTACTACTAGTCAAAATTTGGTTGCGCGAGCTATGTAGATTGTGCTAGTACTTGCATAAATACACATGCAAACTATTTCACGCAAACAACACAGAAGAAAATAAAACTAAAGTAAAGAAATAAAAAAAAAAAGCATGGGTTGCCTCTCTGCTAGTGCTAAGTTTAACGTCTTCAATTAGACATTCTCTAAAGATCTTCCTTCAACGAGACTTTAATATGGCTTTGGATGTCCTATATAAAATATTGTCATGGGCATTACTCTTCAAGCGCCTCTTCCACAAATGAGAAGGCAAATATAAATCTTTTCCACTTTGTGCTTCTGCCACATTCTTCAACCTGTTAGCTTTATGAGGTCTTGAATAAAAAGATAGATTGTTAGAATGTCTTGTATGATGCTTGACTTTGAATAGTTGTGTCATTATGTCAAGCTTATGGACGATATCAATGATGCTAACTTCCTTATGTTGTAAGTATCCTCTTGTGCCAATAGATTTTTAATAGGCTCACACAACTGTTGTATATAATTTAATAATAGAAAATAATTATAGAGATATTTTAATTTTATAATTTAATAATAAAAATTAATTCTAAAGATTAGCTTAATTGTAGATTAATAAATAATTTTTTTTCCATTTCAATAGGATAATATATATAATATAATTCTTATAAAATTATAATATGTATTTTATTAATTAATTTAATTTTACACCTTTAATATAAAGTCGTCAAGTGGCACAATGGGGAGGCTTAAAAATGATTAATATATATAATATATATATATATATATATATATATATAGGTTTTGTTATAAGTTTCTAATTTTTTTTATTTTTAATAATATATAAATATTATTAAAAATTAAAATTAGAGACCTATAATAAAATAAAAACATAATCCCCTATTAAAATAAGAAAATTATTAATTTAATATGTGACACCTAATTCTATAATAATTTTTATTATTAAATTATAAAATTAAAATATCCCTGAAATTGATTTTTTATTTTAAAACTATAAATTAAAATAATAAATTATTAAAATAAGAAACTTATTGCTATATAAAAATAGAATCTCATATTTATTATTAATTTAATATTAAAATATCTTTATAATTTTTATTATTAAATTGTATTATTAAAATAAGAAACATATTACAATATAAAAAATAATCTCTGATTAAAATAAAAAACCTATTAATTTAATTAACTAATTAATAATAAATAAGAAACCTATTATAAAATAAAAATATAATCTCTTATTAAAATAAGAAACCTATTAATTTAATATATGTCACATAATATCTACAATTAATTTTTATTATTAAATTATAAAATTAAAATATCTCTAAATTATTTTTATTTTAAAATTATAAAATTAAAACAATAATAATTAAAATAAGTAACTTATTACAATATAAAACAATAATAATTAAAATAAGTAACTTATTACAATATAAAAATAAAATCTCATATTTATTATTAAATTATAAAATTAAAATATCTATATAATTTTTTTTTATTAAATTGTACATATTATAATATAAAAACATTATCTCCTATTAAAATAAGAAACATATTAATTTAATTAATTTGTAATATAATTTCTTATTATTAAATAATAAAATTAAGTCTCATTAAAATAAAAAATTATATGTGGTACCTAATCTCTATAATTAATTTTTATATTACTTATTATAATAAAAATATATATTGTAATCTCCTATTAAAATAAAAAATATATGTGACACATAATCTTTACAGTAATTTTTTTATTAGTAATTTATAAAATAAAAAAAAAAAACCTATTAGATATTAAAACATAATCTCCTATTAAAATAAGAGATATAAATAGCAATCGTCCACAAAATTAGCCAATTTTTTAGTTTTTTTGTTCTATTATTATTTATTATTTTACTTTGAATTATTTTTATAAGTTATTTTTATGAATTTTTATTATTTTAAATATGAAAAAAAAATGTTAATTAAATATTAAATTAAACTTTCTTATCTCTAGTAAAAAAATAACAAATTGATCTATCTTATTCCTAATCAAAAAATTAGCATCCACTTATTAAAATTATAAACCTATTATAATAAGAATAAATCGACTTAATAATTAGTCCTAAATTTTATTATGTGTAATTATTATGTAATTAGAATCTCACATAATCACGATTTGAAAAGATAACTATCATAAAAAAAAAAATTAATTGTCAAAATTATTATACAATAAACATAAGAAATAATTACAATTCAAAATGAAGGAAAACTATTATAATTATGAAAAATCATAAATTTCATTAATTAAAAACTGAACGGAAAGAAGAGAATAAACTCGGACGAAAATAGAAAAATGCGAGCCCGGTACTAGTTTATACTTGTTGATGGCTGAATTTCGTTCTAGGGACAAATCTGGAAACTCGTTCCTCGAACAATCTTCCCCCAACTGTGAATTTGTATGATTTATGGGGACCAAATGCAAATTTAGCAGAAAATGAGAACAAACACAGAATCAACAAAGGATTTACGTGGTTCGGTGGAATGGATCTAACATACATCCACAGGAACAAAGTAGAATATTGGTTTTATATTTGAATCGAACTCGGCCGACCTCTTCTCAAGGGTGGTTGCGTAATACCGAGTTGTTTGCTTAGTGTTTTCTTACAAGTAGTGCTTGAGTAAAATTTTTCCAACCCTTACAAATGTGTTTACCATCCCTTTATATACTAAGAAAAAGTAACATTGTTCCCCTATCTTTATGACGTCAGTCACATAGATTTCCTGCCGTTTGATGGGCTCTCTGCCCCAACTGCCCCGCCGAAAGTAAGCATGTCATCTGACTCTTCATTAAATCACTCTGTTTTGAGTATTGCCACACACAATAATTATGAAGACAGCCTGTGAAGATACTTTCACGCGGTGTACATGTTAGGGGGAAATATCCAAACGGTCTCGGGTACACGTCGAACTCCATGAGGACGACAAACTATTGTGCCGAACTAACCCAACTGCTTCCTACCTGATCCATAATATCTGAGCTCATTCTTCTGATCCGGGAGAAAGGATATGATTGACCCGGGCTACCGGGCAACAGTGGTCGGGATCGGTTCTGATGTCTTCGGTCTTTGATATCTGCACCATGTTATTTCCTCAGGTCGGTCAAATCCAGGAGACCAAGTCTGAGTACTATATCTGGTCAAGGAATCGGTCAATATCCTCAAACTATTCATCCTCTCAAAAGGAGAGATTTTTTTCCTGCCTTACCGAACTGTTCAAAGTACTTAGTGACAAGAATCACCATCAACAATACTAAATTTTAAGAAGTTCAGATCCATCTGCACAAAGTCTACTGTCAATTTTACGGCAAAGTCAGCTCATCGGCATGCTTGCTGTCGATGATTTCTAAGTTTTCCCGCTGGTGAGTTCATTTTACTCTGCTTTTAATTGCCAAGTTTCTATTAAACTGAATGTTTTGGATTTGAATGATTGATTGAATGCATGTGTTTATTCAGATAGTGTAGATCTTAATGTTGAAAAAAAAATGCTTATGAGTAAGCATTTTGAGGCTCAATTTTAAGCATGGTCCACTTCGTGTTAGTGGTTGTTATTGAATGATTCGGATACTCCTCCGTGAGTACTTCGAAATGGTATATTCATATGCTTAAAATAGTACTTGGGTGAATGAGAAATTGTTGCTCAAAGTTCACTTATTGGTGTTGGAAAATAAAGAGAAGTTAGCTTGTCCCATATGGGAAAGCTATAGAGGGAAAATTATGCTTATATATGATTGCCCATATGTAGATGGGTAAGAGTTATAAGGATAGAGGCTCTCTTTACGTGCGCGCGGGGGGGGGGGGGGCAAATCAAATCCGAATCAAGCTTGGCTCGTATGCACCCGCGTGTCCTGCGTACACGAATGCCGGACCAAAATGTGCGGGCTCGGCCCAGCCAATTTTTAGATGTCTCTTTATTTTTTCCAAACCTTTTGAATTTCCATAACAACTGATTTAATTAGTTTGATGGTTACAACAATTGAAAAGCCTCCCATTGATGAGATATAATTGGCATGTTAATCTCTTTTAATAGAGTAGTGTTTTCGTTTTTGTGTTACACATAGAACACACAAGAAGAAAAACTCGAATTTCGATAAAACCTTTTGGGAGAGTTCCAAACACTTTGTGGTTCGTTGGAAACAAAATTGGTGGTGCCCAAACTTGTTTGTTTCCGTTGCATCCTGAGAAACAAGCGTCTCATGTTCTACTGCACCTTCGGTAGGGTGCGAATTTATTTTAAGGAGATTGTTGTCTGCTTCAACAAGCCTCAGAATTTTTCGTTGCTTAACTGTTCATGTCGCTGATTCGTGCTATACCACTGTGACTGCTTCTCAATTCACTGCCTGCGATTGTCTTCTGTTTTATTTTTATTTTTGTACTGTTGTTGATTGTATTACTGTTGTTTATTGTATCTTTTGTGTTCGGTTTACTTTTTGTTCAAAGTCCGTTGTAAGAACACAGTAAACAAATAAGTTGTAATAGTCTTAAAATAAATTCAGTCTGTGGATATGGAAAACAGTCCAAACACAGTTGATCTGAATGTGGCCGCCTCTTCGGCTGGCCAAAATATTGTGGCAGTCTCTGTGGCTGGCCAAACTATTGTGGCAGCCTCTTCGGCTGGCCAACATGCTTCAGCCTCTGGGCTTAATATGGCAGCCTCTGTGCCTGGCCAAGATGTTGCTGCCTCTGTGGCTAGACAACATGTTGGACATGTGAGCCATGTCAATCCTGCTGCGGAAAAACCTGAAAAATTCAGTGGTCAGAATTTCAAACGGTGGCAACAGAAAATGTTTTTCTGCTTGACCACGTTGAACCTTGCTAGGTTCCTAAAGGAAGATGCTCATGTACCCAAAGAGGGTGAGAATGATATTCAAGTGATAAGTGTCATCGATGCTTGGAAACATTCTGAATTCCTATGTAGGAATTATGTGCTAAATGGGCTAAGGGATTCCTTGTACAGTGTGTACGCCGGAATGAAAACAGCTAAGGAGCTTTGGGAATCCTTAGATCGAAAATATAAAACTGAGGATGCTGGTACTAAGAAATTTGTCGTAGCCAATTTCCTAGATTTTAATATGGTTGACTCCAAAACTGTGTTAAGCCAAGTACAAGAACTGCAGATTATTCTAGCAGAAATTCATGCTGAGGGGATGGTTTTAAGTGAAACCTTCCAAGTAGCCTCGATAATTGAGAAACTACCACCTGGTTGGAAAGATTTCAAGAATTATCTAAAGCATAAACGGAAAGAAATGAGCATGGAAGACTTGGTTCTTAAGCTTAGAATTGAGGAAGATAACAGAGTATCTGACAAGAGAGGAATAACTCATGAGGCCAAAGCAAATGTTGTTGAACATTGCCATAAGAACAAGAACCCTAAGAACAAATGGTCAAAGATGGGCCCTAAAGGAGGAGTTTCCAAGAAATCCAAATTTCAAGGAAGATGCTTCAACTGTGACAAAATGGGTCACAAGTCTTCTGAGTGCAGACTGCTGAAGAAGAAAAAGAATCAAGAGGCTAATGTGATGGAAAACATGACTCAAGATGTTTCAGACATTAACCTTTCTGCTGTGGTTTCTGAGGTGAATCTGGTGGGTTCTAACCCAAGAGAGTGGTGGATTAACACTGGTGACACTCGACATGTGTGCTCGGACAAGAGCATGTTTTCTTCATTTGAGCCTACTGGTAATGGGGAAAAATATACATGGGAAATTCAGCAACATGTGAGATTGAAGGTCAAGGCAAGGTGATTTTGAAGATGACCTCTGGGAAAGAGTTGACTTTGAACAAAGTTCTGTATGTACCAGAAATACGGAAGAATCTTGTGTCTGGATCACTTCTGAACAAGCATGGATTCCAGATAGTGTTCGAAACTGATAAAGTAGTTTTGACTAAAAATGGAATGTATGTGGGAAAATGGTATGTAACTGATGGGCTCTTTAAGCTCAATGTAATGGTTGTTAAACCCAAAAATATCAATAAAGCTAGTTCTTCTGCTTTTATTTTGAGTACTCTAATCTATGGCATGGTAGATTATGACATGTTAATTTTAATTCATTGCGAAATTAATTAACATGAATCACATTCCCAATTTTAAAATTGATAACAGACATAAGTGTGATACTTGTGTTGAGGCAAAACTAACTAGATCATCTTTTCATAGTATTGAAAGAAACTCTGAACCACTTGATCTAATTCATACCGATGTATGTGATTTTAATTCAATACAATCGAGAGGTGGTAATAAATATTTTATTACCTTTATTGATGATTGCATAAGATTTTGCTATGTGTATTTGATGAAAAGCAAGGATGAAGCTATAGAGAAATTTGTTCTCTATAAGAATGAAGTTGAGAACCAACTGAATAAAAGAATTAAGGAGTTAAGAAGTGATCGTGGTGGTGAGTATGTTTTTCCTTTTGAATAACTTTGTGAACAAAATGGAATCATACATCAAACCACAGCTCCTTATTCACCTCAATCCAATGGGATTGCAGAACGGAAGAATCGTACCTTGAAAGAGATGATGAACGCTATGTTAATCAGCTCTGGCTTACCTCAGAATATGTGGGGAGAAGCTGTTTTATCAGCTAATTACCTTTTAAATAAGGTACCACGAAAAGAAGTAGGGAAAACTTCGTATGAGATGTGGAAATGAAGAGTACCTTCCTATAAATTCCTACGAGTGTGGGGTGTCTTGCCAAAGTAGTCATTCCTCCACCTAAGAATGTGAAGATATGACCAAAAACTGTTGATTGTATTTTCATAGGAAATGCACATAACAGTAATGTTTATCGATTTCTTGTACATGAGTCTAATGTACCAGATATTCACAAAAATACGATAATGGAGTCCAGGAATGCATCATTTTTCGAATATGTTTTTCCCTGTAAAACTAATTTGAATTCAAATGTGCACAAACGAGCACATGAGACTATTATTGAAGATAGTCAGGACCAAGAGCACATAAATGTTCCAAAGGATCAACAAGTTGTTGAACTTGAACCAAGACGTAGCAAAAGAGCTAGAACGGAAAAATCATTTGGTCCATATTTTCTGACATTTTTGCTAGAAAATGATCCTCAAAGCTATAATGAAGCTGTAAGGTCAGCTGATGGTGCTTTGTGGAAAGATACCATCAATAGTGAAATTGAATCCATCTTACAAAATCACACCTGGGAGTTAGTGGATCTTCCTCCAGGATGTAAACCTTTAGGGTCCAAGTGGATTTTCAAAAAGAAAATGAAGGCAGATGGATCAATTGACAAGTACAAAGCAAGACTTGTAATTAAAGGTTACAGACAACGTGAAAGTCTTGATTACTTTGATACGTATTCTCCCGTAATGAGAATAAATTCCATAAGGATGATATTAGCGATTGCAGCTTTGCGCAATCTTGAGATACATCAGATGGATGTGAAAACAGCCTTTCCGAATGGAGATTTAGATGAAGAAATCTACATGGAACAACCTGAAGGCTTTATAGCTCCAGGACAAGAAAAGAAAGTCTGTAAGTTAGTTAAATCCTTGTATGGATTGAAACAAGCTCCGAAACAGTGGCATAAAAAGTTTGATGACACCATGTTACCAAATGGTTTCAAAATCAATGAATGTGATAAATGCATTTATGTCAGAGAGACAGAAGTTGGCTATGTCATTTTATGTCTCTACGTTGATGACATATTGATTGTCGGGAGTAATGTTAAAATGATGAAATATACCAAGAATATGCTGAAATCCAAGTTTGACATGAAAGACATGAGTCTAGCAGATGTCATTCTGGGAATAAAGATCTCGAGAAGTCCTGATGGGCTTATTCTTGATCAGTCGCACTATGTGGACAATATTCTTGGTAAATTCAACAATGATGATTCTGCTGTGGCTAGAACTCCTTTAGATGTGAGTCTACACCTATCGAAGAATATGGGAGAGGGCATATCTCAAGTAGAATACTCTAGAGTGATCGAGAGTTTGATGTATCTATCGAGTTGTACAATGTCTGATATAGCCTGTACAGTAAACAAGCTCAGCAGATATACGAGTAATCCAGGGGTTGATCACTGGAAAGCAATAGTGAGAATACTTAGGTACTTACGTTTTACTCGTAATTATGGGTTGCACTATCATAGATATCCAGCTGTAGTCGAAGGATACAGTGATGCTAATTGGATATCTGACATGAAATACTCAAAGTCTACCAGTGGCTATGTGTTTACACTAGCAGGTGCAGCTATATCATGGAAATCCTCCAAACAGACTGTGATAGCCAGATCTACAATGGAATCAGAATTCATTGCATTAGACAAGTGTGCTGAAGAAGCAGAATGGCTTCGAAATTTTCTATAGGATATTCCAAGTTGGCCTAAGCCAGTGCCAGCAATTTGCATTCATTGCGATAGTCAATCTTCAATTGGAAAGGCACATAACAATATGTATAATGGTAAGTCTAGACATATTCGTCGTAGACACAATACCGTTAAACAATTACTCTCTACTGGAGTTATTTCGATTGACTATGTAAAGTCAAAGGATAACATTGCGGATCCGCTAACCAAAGGGTTAAATAGAGAGTTGGTTGTGAAATCATCGAGGGGAATGGGACTAAAGCCCATTAGATAAATGTTTATTACGAAGGAAAACCCAACCTTGTTGCCGTTTGGTTGGTTGGCTTGATGGTTCTCTTGGCCAAAGCTACCGTTGACAACTCATGATCACGAGGTGGTATATCATGTGCCGGGTGTATATGTCATCTCTCTCACAGCAGGCGGGCCCCACACAGTTGTGGAGCCCGCCTGCTGTGAGAGAGATGGTATATACACCCGGCACATAATATAATTTTCGCATGATCACTAGCTATATTTGAAAGCTCCGGCCAAATCTTTGCCTAATTTCTCGCCCTGATCAGCCATTGGAGATAATAGCAAAGCAAGAATATTGATTGACTTGGATCAAATTTGATTTTTAATACAAAATAATAGATATTCTTTATTTAACAGAATAAATCAAAATTATCGTATTATAAATTAGATTTTTCATTAAATTTTAATAAATTTTTATATTGAACGGTGAGTCAGTGACAACTGTCGTTGCTGGCATAGACATGAGAAAATGAAGAAGAGCTGGACTCATTTCAACTTTCTGTTTAAAGTTTTAAAAACCATTGACCTCATACTATACAATAATAAATAATTTTACATCATTAAAACTAAACTTTTAATATATGTATAAATCTTTATATATATATATTCTAGGTGTTACAGAATTTATATAGAAATTAAGATTTTGTTATTTAATTCGTTTATAATGAAATGATTTTATTTTTTAATTAGATAATTTTATTCTTTAATTTATTTGGTATTTTTCATTTAATAAATGATTGTATTCTTTAATTTATTTGGTAGTTTTCATTTTCTATTTTTATAGAGATTTTATAATGAAATGATTCTTTATCAACCGTTAGATTATAATAAAATGATTCGAGCCGCCAATTAAGTCACATAAAGATAGCATTTGGATACATTATCTCTTTTAATTCTAATTATCTGTTAGACTCTCTTTCCTCCCACACTACTGTGCTTTATAATATAGAAGAATATATATGAGCCCTAATTTGTTTCTATTTGGCTGCCAACATTAAGAAACGTTGGTAAAAAAAATAAATTTTTGATATAAATTTTAAGTTATTAACCTGATTTCATTTATTATCATAATTGATGAATTGACATTATTAAATGTTATTTTAACTTTCAATACCAATCTTCAAGTGGCATTCCTAGACTAAAATCATTTTTGTTAAGCCAATTGGGCTAGGCAATTTTATGAGAGCATGATTTTGAGGAATTTGAATTCAGTGTTAAATTTACTAATGTTAAGTTTTTTTTAAAATAATTTTCTTCCACTCGTACTTTAATATAATAATAATTAATTAATATTTAATTTCATTTACATTATTATCTAATAATTATCAATCAGAATTATTAAAAAAAAAAAAAGAAAAAAAAAAAAGAGTACCGAATTCAAGTCCTATTTTAAGATTCAATTTATGTGTGCAATATAAGAGGGGACCATATGTATTTAATCTTTTAGGTGGTCCACTAATCTATGTTGTCAACGTATCC
>SKCR01012669.1:0-12121 GCA_019454045.1 Zanthoxylum bungeanum
TCAATTATATTGATTACTATAATCCAATTATAAAATCAACTATAGTTAAATTGTTAATCCAAATTATATTGATTACTATAATCTAATTATATAATCAACTATAAATGAATAGTTTGAATACAGTCCAATTGTTTGTTAAAACAACATTAATTATAAGTCCAACTAATATATAATTTATTTAACGACGAATGATTTGTAATGAGCGCGTATGGCAAGTACTAAACGAGTATTGCAATTTAATACTTGCTCCCACTATTTTTCGGCGAGCCTCTAACCCTCTGTTGAGTACTCGGGAAACCATGTTTCCTAGTGGGCTAGGATCCCGTTAAATAACACACAATCTTGACTTTGGCCAACAAATTGTATGATAATTAACTAGGTAGATCTCTAAGATCAATTGGATCCATCCAATTCCTAGATCCAGTAGGGGGACGTCCAAGTCCAAAACATATATCTTATATATGCCAATATATACAATATATTGCCTAACCTTTTTCCTCTGAATCAACTAAGCATTGGCTTTGGCACAACAAACTTAGTGATCCCAGTTAAGCGGATTAAATTGACCATGGAAAGCTTCGTAATCAATGTCGATGGACAAGAAGTGATCTTGACTTTTGCCAACAAATCACAACTTGGACATGACACAATATGGAATAAAGCCTTCATGATTCAAACACATCATCGACGGACAAGGCCTTGACTTTGGCCAACAACCATGCCAGTCTTGGATCTTGAGTAAGAATCACTCAATGCAAGGAAAAACACTTAATATTTTGTGAGGGTTTTTTTCGCGTGCAAATTGGCAACCAATTTATTATCTTTGTTAAGGTCTCATCATCATACACCCTTAAACATCCATTCTAAACACATAATAAGGCGCGTAAAATAAAATATAATGATATGCGGATGGATATTTAACACATTGATCCTATATCAAATCTCTTCATTTCCTCTCTCCCGCTAGCACAAGTATTGCTTCTACCCATTACACTACATTTCTAAGGAAACCTCATTTACATTGAGGGGAATAGGTGAGAAGAGAAATACAGAGTATGGAGGTAATAGGCTGGACACGCAGGTCCAATTAATAAATTCTAAATTTATTACAACATTTCCAAAATTTCCCCACCCATCTAATATCCATCTGATATACATTATTCATGCATCGCAACCAT
Source organism: Zanthoxylum bungeanum (assembly GCA_019454045.1). Lineage (NCBI taxonomy): Eukaryota > Viridiplantae > Streptophyta > Magnoliopsida > Sapindales > Rutaceae > Zanthoxylum > Zanthoxylum bungeanum. Next base: position 1,179 of record SKCR01012669.1, read on the forward strand.
GTATTCACACAAGCATGTTATCAATCAATCTAATCCAATTAATTAATCTGAATATTAATGACCATCCAATGTTCAAATAACGATTTGATTTTGCGCGAGTCAAACTCGTTTTGCGAATAAGTACTCAAAGTACGAATTCTTGAATTAAATTAAACTACAACATTAAATCCAATTTAATATGTATTTAATACTAATTTACTTATTTAATTCCAAATTAAATATTACACTTTATTAATAAACCTTTACGACTTAAATTCCAAATTTAATCGTTACGGGTCTCAAAGCCCGATTAACATCCAATGTTAATTTAATTAATGTCCAATGGACTTTTAATTAATTTCTTAAGGCATTGACTTTTGGTCAACTTGGGTCAAACCCAAAGACTAAAGCCCATTTAAAGGAATCACCCTTATATGCCTAGAAACCAATTTAGGCTCATTAGGCCCAATTAAATAATTAAAGGTCCATTAGTTGCATTTGAACTATATGGAAACGGTTTTGGGCCCAATTGGACCCAACCAATTTAGCCTAAACCCATATTGGTACAACCAAGCCCATTTAGCCCATTTACAACTTTTAAGCACAAATCCAATTTAAGCCCATTTAATTAAACTACAAAAATTCCAAATTTCATATTTAATTAAACAAAGTGTATGGAATAATTAATTACCCAATTCAATATTTCCAAAACATCAATTAGCCTAATTAATCATGCTCATTAATATCAATTAGTGTCCAACACAATTTGATCAAAAATCAAACCCATTTTACATGCTTCCTAGTCTCGGCAATGTGGGGTATTTTATGTCCAATTCGAATTCAATCCAATTAAATCCAATTCAACATTAAATCAACATTCCCAACATGATTCCAACTCATCCAATGAATCAAAATCAAAAATACCAAGACATTAGGGTTCATCAACCATTCGGCCAAGCCAAGATTTTTGGGCAAAATTATTCCAAACAATATTTCATGAAATTGATCCAATCAAACTTCAATTAAACTACATTTAAGCTAATCATGCTCAAATACATTTTACCCAATTTTAACCCTAAATTCAAGTTTCATGCTTTTACCCATTGTTAGAGTTTCTACGGTCCCAAGGATCGAATAAAGCGATGAAACATAAGTGCGAATACACGAGGAAGTTTCGGAATACTTACATCGAGCGGTTGAGCGATGCGACGAAGAACAAAACATCAAGCTTTTCCTTCCTAGAGCTCACGGCAGTCCACTGTTTTGGCTCTCCAAGATTCGGCCATGAATCAACCTCCAAGCTCCAAGCTTTCGTGATGTGATTCCAAGCTCACGGGTGGGTTTCCCTAAGTTTACGAACTACCCTTCAGGTATGTACTTGAATTAGAAAACTGTTAGAATGTAACTAGTTTGACTAGAAACATTATCTCTATATCAGGGTTTAACCCATTGCGGGTATACCCTTATATTCTAGAACACTAAAGTGTTTTGTTATATAAAGATGATATTGAGATAAACACATTTGATGTGAATAATAGTATTTTTATTTTGAATATAAATAAATCTCAAATGTATAACATGACAAACTAATAGCTCAAACTGAATTAATCAGTTGAGACTTATATGTGGCATTGTTGTCTAGGACACAATTAACAAGACTCGTATATCCACACTTTTGAAGAGTGGATACTAGGACGGATTTGATTCTATTCAAATGATGTCTACGAATTTAGTTTATTGGGCAAAGTGCCTAAAATACCTTTTACTTGGTAAAAAAATAAGTGCCACCGATTTGTTAGCCCTCGTTCATAGTGACGTAAGTGGGCCCATGTCTGGCTAGGCTAGAGGTGGATATGAACACTTTGTAACCTTTACGGATGTTGCATCGCGTTATGGTTATGTGTTTCTTTTGAAACACGAATCGGAAACTTTTGATGAAACCAAAGAGTTTCGACACGAAGTACACAAACAGATCGGCTAAAGTATTAAAGCATCATGATTAGACCATGATGAAACTACTTAAGCAATAAGTTTCTCAAATACTTGAAAGAGTATAGTATTCTTTCAATGAGGACTCCTCCTGGAACACGTCAATTAGACGGTGTGTCTGAACGGAGAAACCGAGTTTTGTTGGACATGATAAGGTTAATCACTCTGAGCTACCTTTTCCTTCAAGGGATACGCGTTAAACAGTGCAAAATTTATTTTGAATAAGGTTCCATAAAAATCTGTTAGACAGACTTTCATATTAGATATGAACAGGAAAAAAACTAGGTTTTCTCATTCCTAAAGATTTGGGAATGCTAGGCATATGTTTGGATGATACCAAACTAGAACCCAAATCGGATAAGTGCCTAACTTATGGGTTATCCTAGGGAAAACAAAGTATAGTACTTATACAACTCACTAGAGAACAATTTAATTATTGCTCGCCATGCAGTTTTCCTAATAGCAATATCGATATGCAGTGGTAAGTGGGAGAAAAGTAAAACTCGATGAAAATCGAAGTAATACTATTCCAGGCACCGATTCCTTAATGGAACACAAATAGTTCATCAAGGATGAAACTATACCAATAATCTTCGAATACACAAGAACCGCGCAAGTCGGAGAGAGTCAGAAAACAACCTGAGAGGTATGGGTATCTGATCTCACCTCATAAAGATGTCAATCTTATTGAGGAATACGAACTGACTACGTATGAGGAAGTGATACAAGGTGTCGACTCCTTATTATGGAAAAGTGCCATGAAGTCCCAAATGGATTCCATGTATACAAACCAAGTTTGGATACTAGTTGAAATAGCAAAAGGCAATGTGCCTATTGGTACTATATATGTCTTCAAGGAAGACATACATGGAAGGCAACATACCAACGTACTAAGTTGGGCTTATAGCGAAAAGGTATTGTTATCAACATTGTGCGATTACAACGAAACCTTTTACCTGTTGCCATGGTTAAATCCATTTGGATAATGCTTGATGATGCTGCATGTTTCATTTATGAATATGGCAGCTGAATGCCAAAACTACTTTCCTTAACGGAAACCTTTTGGAGGATGTTTACAACATCCTGACGGTTTTTTCGTACCAAAACGAGCAAATAAGGTTTGCAAGTTAATTCGATCCATTTATGGATTGAAGCAAGTATTGCGTTCTTGGGATTATCGTTTTGATGTAATCATAATGGTATATGATTTAATTCAAAACGAAAATGATTCTTGTATATATAAGGAGATTAGTGGGAGCGCACTGACAATGAATGTCTTATACAATGATGATATATCATTTCTTGAAAATGATATTTTCCATAATACAATCGGTGAAAGCTTAGCTTTCATGAAAATTCTCCGTAGAATTCTTGGGAGAGACAACCTTTATTCAAGGAATAAAGATCTACTAGGGTAGATCTAAAAGTTGTTAATACTCTCCGAGAACTCGTACATTGAAATAAATGTACGCGACCTGGTGTCTCATACGCTTTAAGCATATGGAGTCACAATCAGGCCAATCCAAGTGATAGTCATTGGATTGATGTTAAGAACATTATTTAGTATCTTAAAGAACTAAGGATGCTTTATTATACTATGGAGAAGGAGAACTTGAAGTGACTAGGTTCACTGTTGCAAGTTTCCAAACCGATAATATCGACTATAAGTCGTAACAAATGTAGTATAAAGTTTGAATAACGGAACAGTGAGCTGGAAATCTCGGAGTCTTGCGAAGGTGATAGGGAAACCCACCCGTGGGCATGTAATCACACACAAAGCTTGGAGCTTGAAGGATCACCATGGCCGAATTTTTGGAGCACAAAATGGAGAAAATGTCGTGAGCCACATTGGAGGAAATCTTGAAATTTTTGTTGTTCCTCGCATCGCCAAATCCGATCAATGTAAGTATGATTCCGCCATTCTTCATTGTTGTATTCGAACATGTTTCTTGCTTGAAATCGATCTTGGGACTAACTAGAAACCCAACAAGGACTAGGTCATGTTTATCCGATTATAGAGACTAGTTACCAGAGATCCGATATGTGCTTTGTACGGGGCAGACACAATTCCAGCCTCAGGCCTAGCACGTGACATCCGATACTGGATTGAAATACGCAATACTACGTATACTACGCCTGATATAGATCACATATTCCTATAAGAATATTTCTGGAGAATTGGGTAGGCACGGTGCTTTGCTAGAAGCCAAACATGTCTTGTGAATCGGTAAAAACGTAGTACTAGGTACGTACGTGTTCGGATAGTCCGACGACTGGATTTATTGTCAACATATCCGGGGATCTCATGGGTCGCTTCCCGAAGATTCACCGATGACGTATGACTCGCACTTTATTAATCTGAGATTAATTAGAAGAGAGAGAAAATTAATCTATGATTAATTGCGGAGAGAGAGAACGATTAATTTGGAATTAATCGATTAAATAATATATTCGATATATTATACGAAATTAGATTTCGACGCAGAATTAAAATTAGATTTTAATTCGGGCGAACGAGTTAATTTAGAATTAATTCGTTAGCGATGTGAATAGTAATTTTTCTAGGCATAATTATTTAATTAAATTTGATTTAATTGCATCGCAACGGAAAATTCGTTAATTCGGAATTAGCTAACCCGAGTCCGGGAGTGTTTGCGGGACCACTCACATTTTGAATCAAGTGGGGCCCACTTGTCACATCAAGCCACATCACTTGTCTTTCACCTCACTTTATGGTTGATGGAAGTTGATGGGATTTGACGATTGCTTACCAAACACTCAAGCTTGAAAAGTTGAAAGACATTTCCCTTTTTTGGAATTTTGGTATATGTCTTGAATTTTTGGAATATCATAAATAACTTTTTACAACCAACACACACACTCTTCTCTCTTCTCCTTTCTTCACTCTCTCGGCCAAGGACCATTTTGCTCTTCAAAATCTGCAATTGCCGAGAGTGAGCAAAGGTTATAGGGAAAGATTTGCGGTAATTTTTTCCGAGGTGCTAGCACACTTTAGGAGTCTTACGAAGGTGATAGGGAAACCCACCCGTGGGCATGGAATGCACACCAAGCTTGGAGCTTGAAGGACAGAAAATGGAGCACAAAAATTGTATCAAAACTGAGAGCTTCTTGGACTTAAAGCTTGAAGATTTTTGTTGTTCCTCGCATCGCAAAAGCCGATCAATGTAAGTATGATTCTGCCATACCTTTTTGAGTATTCACACATGAAATCTATGCTTGAATTTATCTGGGGACTATAGTAGAAACCCAACAATGTATCTTGAGCCATTTTGAGCATGAAATTTGATTATGGTAAAATTTGGGTAAATTGAATTTGAGCATGTTTGAGTGAAATTACTTATTTGAGCATGCTTGTTAATGGATGACTTGGAGTTGTTCGTGATCAATTTTGTGAAAATTCGATTGGATCAAATTTTCCCCAAAATTATGGCTTGGCCGAAAGTTTGAGCTTACCCTAAGTCATGGTGATTTTTGATTTTTATCATTGGATGAGTTGAAATCATTTGGAAATGTTGATTTGAGATTTAATTGGATTGAATTTTGAATCGACATGAAAATCCCTAATTTCCGTGAATGATGTAGCATGGAAAATGATTGATTTTTGATTCAAATGTGTTGGACATGTTTTGATGATAATTAGCATAATTAATTGTATAATTTAGTGTTTTGGAAATGTTAATTTGGATAATTACTTATGGCAAACACTTTAGGTTAATTAAATTATGAAATTTGGAATTTTGGTAATTTAATTAATTAGGCCAAATTTGGAATTGGGCTTAATGGGCTTGGTTGGGCCAAGTTTGGTTTAGGCTAATTGGTTGGATCCAATTGGGCCCAAAACCATATTCATAAAGTCAAAATATGACTTAATGGACCTTTAATATTAATTGGGCCTAATGGGCCTAAATTGGTTTCTTGGCAAATAAGGGTGATTCCTTAAATGGGCTTTGGTATTTGGGTTTGACCCATATTGACCAAAAGTCCATGCCTTAAGAAATTAATTAAAAGCCCATTGGACTTAATTAAATTAAAATTGGATGTTAATTGGGCTTTGAGACCCGTAACGATTAGATTTGGAATCTAAGTCGTAAAGGCACATTAAAAAGTGTAATATTTAATTTAGAATTAAATATAGAATTAGTATTAAATACAAATTAAATTGGATTTAATGTTCTAGTTTAATATAATTCAAGAATTCGTACTTTGAGTACTTATTCGCAAAACGAGTTTGACTCGCGCAAAATCAAATCGTTGTTTGAACATTGGATGGTCATTAATTTTCAGATTAATTAATTGGATTAGATTGATTGATAACATGCTTGTGTGAATACATGGATGCGATGTATGAATAATGCATATCATATGGATATTAGATGGGTGAGGGAAATTTTGGAAATTGTTGTAATAAATTAGAATTTATTAATTGGACCTGCGTGTCCAGCCTATTACCTATTGACTCTGTGTATTTCTCTTCTCACCTATTCCCCTCAATGTAAATGAGGTTTCTTTAGAAGTGTTATGTAATCGGGTAGAAGTACTACTTGTGATAGCGGGAGAGAGGAAATGGAGAGAATTATTCTAGGAACAATGTGTTTAAGTATCCATCCGCATATCATTATTATATTTATTTACTTACGCGCCTTATTATGTGTTTAGAATGCATGTTTAAGGGTGTATGATGATGAGACCTTAACAAAGATAATTAATTGGTTGCCAATTACGCGAAAAACCCTCAACACATATTAAGTGTTTTTCCTTCTATTGAGTGATTCTTACTCAAGATCCAAGATTGGTATTGGTTTGTTGGCCAAAGTCAAGACCTTTGTCTGTCGCGGATGTGTTTTGAATCATGAAGGCTTTGTTCCATATCGGTGTCTTGTCCAAGTTGTGATTTGTTGGCCAAAGTCAAGATCACTTCTTGTCCATCGACATCGATTACGAAGCTTTCCATAGTCAATGGGTTCCGCTTAACAGAGATCACTAAGTTTGTTGTGCCCAAGCCAAGGCTTAGTTGATTCAGACGAAAAAGGTTAGGGAATATATTGGATATATTGGCATATATAAGATATGTTTCGGACTTGGATGTCCACCTACAGGATCTAGAAATTGGATGGGATCCAATTGATCTTAGAGATCTACCTAGTTAATTATCATACAATTTGTTGGCCAAAGTCAAGATTGTGTGTTATTTAACGGGATCCTAGTCCACTAGGAAACAAGGTTTTCTGAGTACTCCACAGAGGGTTAGAGGCTCGCCGAAAAATAGTGGGAGGCAAGTATTAAATTTGCAATATTCGTTTAGTTACTTGCCATACGCGCTCATTTCATTTTTTCGTCAATATAAATTAATATATTAGTTGGACTAATATTTAATCGTTGTTTTAATTAAACAGTTGGACTGTATTCAAACTATTTCAATTAATAGTTGATTTTATAATTGGATTATAGTAATCAATATAATTGAATTTAACCAATTAAATTATAGTTGATTATATAGTTAGACTATAGTAATCATTATAATCAATAGTACCTAAAATCGTTGATTGGATAGTTGGACTATAGCAATCAAGATAATTGAAAGATTAGCGTTTAAAACATAATCCTGGGTGAAAATGTCTTTAAACGGCTTTAATTTTCAATTTGGGAATAAAATCTCAGGATAGTCCTGGAGACCGAGAAGTTACTTTATTTGATAGAGTGACGTCTCAAGCCTTAGCCCGGAGTTGAGCAAATAGTAGAACATGATATTTGGAATATTCATGTGATGATAACTTTAGTGCTTAATCCGTTATGCTTGCCGCAAAGACTCCTTAATTTCTTAGTCAAAACAAAGGATTAGATCCTTATAGTATGATATTGAAATTGAAGGATCTTCATAGATCTATCCTTAATATTATAAGTACAAATTGCAATAGAAAAATCTTGGAGAGTTAATGGCTATACTCAAGAGAGACAAAGTCAGAGTTTTCAATATGGCAAGAAGCGCAATGTGCATCTTACTTCAACATTCCAGAAGGCTTGGCCAAAGGCTTCTGGGGTGTGGAAAAAAGGCAAAGGCAAAATCATTATAATCTTCTGGGAAGACATAGGACATATCCCAAAATGTCTGCCTAAACTGTAGCAAACGGGGTCACTGAAGCGTGACTGCCGTATGGACAAGGCAGACATGAAGGAAGTGAAGAGGGGCAAGGCTCCGGCTTCAAATATGTTTGTCGTAAACATGTTCGCTACTAGTATTAAATTGGATTTTAGATACTGGAAGTGGTACATAAATATGCACTGGTGTGCAGAATCTGCTATGAGCAGGATACGAGTTCAGTTGAGATTTATCTACGAATCGGAAACGGGACGAAAGTCAATGTTTTAACCGGAGAAACCTAAGTTTAGGAACTACCCTTCGGGTGTGTACTTAAATTAGGAAACTGTTACAATGTAACTGGTTTGACTAGAAACATTATCTCTATATCAGGGTTTAATCCGTTGCGGATATACCTTTATATCCTAGAACACTAAAGTGTTTCATTTTATAAAGTTGATATTGAGATAAGCACATTAGATGTGAATCACAATATTTATATTTTGAATATAAATAAATCTCAAACATATAACATGACAAACAAATAGCTCGAACTGAATTAATCAGTTGAAACTTATAAGTGGCATTGTTGTCTGGGACACATTAAACAAGACTCGTATATCCACACTTTTGAAGTGTGGATACTAGGATGGATTTGATTCTATTCAAATGATGTCTACGAATCTAGTTTATTGGGTAAAATGCCTAAAACACCTTTTACTTGGTAAAAATGTGAGTTCCACCGATCTGTTAGCCCTCGTTCATAGTGACGTAAATGGGCCCATATCTAGCTAGGCTAGAGGTGGATATGAATGTTTCGTGACCTTTACGGATGTGGCATAGCGTTATGGTTATGTGTTTCTTGTGAAACACGGATCGGAAACTTTCAAAGAGTTTCGACACAAAGTAGACAAACATATCGGCTAAAGTATTAAACCGTCACAGTTAGACCAAGATGGGAAATACTTAAGCAATAAGTTTCTCAAATACTTGAAAGAGTACAATATTCTTTCAATGAAGACTCCTCACGGAACACGTCAATTTGACGGTGTGTCCGAACAGAGAAACCAAATTTTGTTGGACATGATAAGGTTAATCATGAGTCGCTCTGAGCTACCATTTCCTTCAAAGGATACGCATTAATCAGTGCAAAACTTATTTTGAATAAGGTTCCATAGAATCTGTTTGACAGACTTCATATTAGATATGAACAAGAAAGAAATCGGGTTTTTCTTTCCTGAAGATTTGGGTATGCTAGGCATACGTTTGGATGATACCAAACTAGAACCCAAATCGGATAAGTGCCTATTTGTAGGTTATCCTAGGGAAACCAAAGTATAGTACTTATACATCTCACAAGAGAACAATGTAATTGTTGCTCACCATGCAGATTTCCTAAGAGGAATACCGATATGCAGTGGTAAGTGGGAGGAAAGTAAAACTCGATGAAAATCAGAGTAATACTATTTCAGGCACCGATTCATTAATGGAACACAAATAGTTCATCAAGGATGAAACTATACCAATAATCTTCGAATACACAAGAACCACGTAAGTCGGAGAGAGTTAGAAAATAACATGGGGTATGGGTTTCTTATCTCACCTCATAAAGATGTCAATCTTATTGACGAAGACAAACTGACTACGTATGAGGAAGTGATACAAGGTATCGACTCCCTAGTATGGAAAAGTACCATGAAAATGATTCTTGTGTATATAAGAAGGTTAGTGGGAGCGCACTGACAATGAATGTCCTAAGTAATGATGACATGTCATTTCTTTGAAATGATATTCCCAAATAAAAAAATCGGTGAAAGCATGGCTTTCATGAAAATTCTCCATAGAATTCTTGGGAGAAACAACCTTTATTCTAGGAATAAAGATCTACGGGGATAGATCTAAAGGTTGTTAGTGTAGGGGTTATATAGGGGGTGAGTCCGGTAACGCAGCGGAAGCGGTGAAAATCCGATTTTCAGATTTCAAAACTTTTTCTCGGATAAATTAAATAAACATATTATTTAATATTCCAATAATCAAATTATGAAAATAAATTCAATAAAACAATTTTAAGTGAATTTACCAAAATACCCTTGCTTTGTATTTTTGTCTGTTTTAGTCCGAAATTGATCCAATCAATTTTGAATGATTCTAAATCATTTCTAAGATGAACTTATGATGTTCAAAACATCAAAACACCAAAGCAACCAAAATCCCCAATTTTCCTTATCTTGGCTGAATGCACCATTTGGTGCCCAAGTTGACCATTTGGTCATTTCATGCTTCAAAACTCATCCAAATGAAATACAATCAACATGAAACTTTGCATGCATCATATACACACCCAATGCTCAACATATATGAAAACCCCCAATTTGGAATTAGTTAAAAACCCTAATTTTTCAATTTCCTCAAATTGACAAATTAGACCAAATACATTAAATCAATTACTTCAATCATCATTCTTCCATCCAATCCAAGTCTCAACACAATGAAACAACTCAAGATCAAATCTAGGTCATTTAAGAGTGGGTCAATAACTCTAGATTAGCAACATGGTTTCAAAAACCTTAAAAGAATGTTTATAACTACAATAGTTACAACCTTTCTTCATTACACATGCTCAACACTTTCAACCAAATTCCATCATCAAAAACACAAGAAATAATGAAAAGAATAACTTAAGAACATCACAATATGTTGCCTAGATCCTAAGGAACAAATTCCTTTCTAATAGTAAGTTTGAAAAACTTACAAAATCAAGCTTTTCTTTAAGTTTTTCCTTTTCTCCTTCACTTGCTTTCTTTGTTTTCTTTAATGGTGTTTCTTGTAAAGTGTATTAGGTTAAGTGTATCATGAAATGAAAATCAATTTATTTGAC
>SKCR01012670.1:0-12190 GCA_019454045.1 Zanthoxylum bungeanum
TCTAACATATAACCCAAGATTTGAAAGGTTTAGTGCAAAAATTTGTGAACAATTCTTGGGTTTATATAGTGCCCAAAGACAACAAAATTATTTAAGAATCTGATGCGGGATAAAAGCAATTTAATCTTAGCCATTGGATCTTAATGTAGTGGTTTAATGAGGTTATAAAACCCTAATAAGAGTTTGGGCCGAATTGGAATTCAAAACAAATAACAAAATTCAATAAAAAATTTGACTATTCACGTGAATAGTAATATTTTTTTTTCTTTCTATTTATTCCAATTCCCAAAGTGCCCCTATCGTCATTCACCAATCCCTAAGCCACTATGGAACCTCATAAATGATTTGTTCAATAATTAAACACATTGAACCATTATGAACAATTCCTACAGCAATCATATATGCTGTTAAATATTGTATTGTGCATTGTTAACCATTGATTTCGACTTGTTGTTGTGTGTGACCTTTTGGGTTCCCCTCAAGTTGGACATGAAATGAATAGTGATAATTTAATCGAACATAAATTATCCTCCGATCAGATGGTCGTTCGATTTCAATGACCAAGGTTGACATCTAGCAACATGCCAAGGCCCCCAAATGAGACGAAAAGATATATATACCCATCTGTATATGATTTACATATGATACGGTCTCTCGCCTCACTTTATCCCCACCTATTGACCTTGGGTACGGAAAGTGTCTACCCATATGGTCAAATGTATGATGTTGATAGTTTCATGAAACGTGCTAACCCAAGAATCTCACATGATTCTTCCGTTGTGGCCACAGTCTCAAGCAATGATCACACATTTCAACCCGCGAACTGAAATACTACTCTATAAGAAAATATTATCCAAGAGAGTGGCGATTCTCTGTTGTATCTTTACAAACTTCATGTGTTTCAACAAATGACCCAAGCATACCCTTATGACCAGATGTTTTGAACCAGGGAAGGAGAATGTCAAAGTTATTTGATCCAAACATAAGATTATAAAGACCTCAAGTCTAAGGACTAGTCATATAATCAATACATGAAAATTCTATAGACACATGGGATAAACACTCCATATGAAAACTTTCGGCGGTCAGTTCGATGGACACAAGCAACTCATGCATCCATGTGATACACCAAGCGGACGGATCTCCGCTAGTAGCCTATGAGATCGGCTACCCCACTTAAGGGCGGATCATATCATCATGCTAGTCCCTCAGTTTTGTGAACGCCCAGATTATTCACAAAACTATGACTAGGAACATTTAAGAGTAATGATTCTCATAAGGCGTGAAGCCATCGTCTTATTTTACTCCAATGGCTTTATTACAGTGTTGATGATTCATAAGTTTATTTAAGACACGTATAATAAAGATTGCCATTTTATTAATTAATGAAAATATTACAAATACATGTACATATAGCCCATCCATAAGTTGGGTATAGGGCATATCCCTAACAATCTCCCACTTGCATTATAGCCAACTAGTATGAATCTGGACACCATACTCTCGGGTGTGCCTATCATGCTTTTATTGAGTTAGCCCTTTAGTTATAGAATCTGCAAGATTATCTTCTGTGGGTATTTTCTCTATAATAACTTCTTTTCTCTCAACAATCTCCTTGATGAGAGGAAATCGCCTGAGTAACATGCTTGGATTTCTGGTGGGACCTTGGTTCCTTTGATTTAGCAATGGCGCCCGTGTTGTCACAGTACATCGTGATGCCATTATTTATCGCAGGAAGCACTTCCAGTTCCGTGATGAACTTCTTTATCCAGACTGCTTCTTTAGCTGCCTCATATGCTGTAAATTACTCAGCTTCAGTGGTGGATTCCGCTGTAGTTGACTACTTTGAGCTTTTCCAACAGACAGCACCGCCATTCAAAGTAAACAGATATCCTGTTTGCGATCTGTTGTCATCCATGTCGGTTGAAAAAGCTTGCATCACAGTAACCAGTGACTTTCATCTCTGAACAATCTCTGTAGTGAAAAAAACATCTTTAGTTCTTCTCAGATACTTAAGGATTGTTTTGATAGCTGCCCAGTGTTGCTCACACCAGGATTTACCTGATACCTGCTCATTATGCTAAGAGCATAAGAGACATCAGGTCTTGTACATAGCATGGCGTACATGATCGATCCTATTGCTGAAGCATAATGGATCCTACTCATACGCTCTCTATCTGAATGAGTATGTGGACATTGCTCCTTAGATAATTTGATTCCATGACAAGTAGGTAAATTACCTCTTTTGGAATCTTCCATTTTGAATCTTTTCAAAACTTTATCTATGTACGTAGATTGAGAAAGTCCTAACAACCTCTTAGATCTATCACGGTAGATTTAATGCCGAGGATGTAGACTGCTTCTCCCAAATCTTTCAAGGAGAAATTCTGAGATAACCATTGCTTGGTGGCTTGTATCATGGGAATATCATTCCCGATGATTAATATGTCATCGACAAATAATACAAGAAATACAACAGCACCCCCACTATTTTTCCTGTAAACAAAAGGCTCGTCTACATTTTTGATGAAGTCAAATTCCTTGATTGTCTTATCAAATCGTATATTCCAACTTCTGGAGGCTTGCTTGATTCCATAAATGGATTGTTTAAGCTTGCATAATTTATTATGATCATCCTTAGATGCAAACCCCTCAGGTTGTGTCATATAGACTTCCTCTATGAGGTTCCCATTAAGGAAAGCTGTTTTGACATCCTTCTGCCAAATCTCATAATCAAAGTGTGCAGCTAGTGCCAGTAAAATTCGAATAGACTTTATCATTGTAACAGGCGAGAAGGTTTCCTCATTGTCAATTCCTTGGATTTTTCTATAACCTTTCGCCACTAACCTAGCCTTATAGGTTTGGATGTTGCCTTCTGCATCAGTTTTACACTTGTAAATCCACTTACAGCCTATGGGTTTTATCTATTCAGGTGCATCTTCCAAGTCCCAGACTTGATTCTGATACATAGATTCTATTTCGGATTTCATGGCCTCAAGCTACATGACTGAATCAATGTCACGCATTACTTCGTCATAACTGGTGGGATCGTCATTATCAATGACCTGATCAAGTTCCTCATCAATATGGAAACCATATCTTTCAGGCTCATGTCTTTCCCTACCAGACCTTCTGAGTTCATAACCTTGAGGTTATTCCGTCGCTGCCCTTTGGAGGGGCCTGGGGTTTAATTCTATGTTAGTTTGTTCTTCTCGTACCTCATCGAGTTCAAGTCTACTCCCATTATATTTCTTGAGAAGGAATTCATTCGCTAGAAATTTAGCATTTCGTGAAACAAATGTTATTTGTTCATTTGGGACGTAGAACACGTATGCTCTTGAGTTCAAGGCATATCCTACAAACTTACATTTAACTGCCCTATCATCAAATTTGTTAGTTTGTGTGAGCTTGACATATGTGTCACATCCCCAAACTCTTAGATAACTAAGACTATGACGTTTCCCAGACCATAACTCATATGGTGTTTGACAAACAGTCTTGGAAGGAACTTGGTTTAGTAGTAGTGTTGCAGTTTCTAAAGCAAGACCCCAAAATGAAAGAGGTAGATCCGTGTCTGGCATCATTGATCGGACCATATCTAATAATGTCAAATTTCTCCTTTCGGAGACCCCATTATACTGTGGAGTTCCCGGATGAGACCACTGGGAAACAATGCAATTTTCTCTCAAGTAATCTTGAAATTCGTTGCTTAAGTATTCACCACCTCGGTCGGACCTTAGTGACTTAATACTTTTATTAAGCTGGTTTTCTACTTCAGCTTTGAAGTCTTTGAATTTCTCAAAGGCTTCAGATTTGTACCGCATAAAGTACACATACCCATATCGCGAGTGATCATCGATAAAGGTAATGAAGTAGGAGAATCCACCTCTAGCGGTGACTGACATTGGTCCGCATACATCAGAATGTATGAGTTCTAATGTCTCTGTTGCACGCTGTCATTTACCGTTGAAGGGTAATTTGGTCATTTTACCAAGTAAACAAGACTCATAAGTTCCATAAGGTTCATATTTGAAGGGTCTAAAATACCCATCCTTATGTAGCTTAGTTAATCTTGTTTCATTGATATGACCTAAGTGATTGTGCCATAGAAGTGATTCATTGAGATTATTTGAGTTAACGTTGTATATATTAGAGGTTGAACATTCTTTGTTAGTTTGTAAGACATAGATACCATTATTCAAAACACCATCTCCATATTTTATTTCATTGAAATAAATAGAACATTCATTACAACTTATTAGCCATGAAAAGCTTTTATTACATAAAGAAGAAATTGAAATGATGTTCTTTACTAGAGAAGGTGTTGGGTTTCTAAAGTCATCTCAAGATCAATCCAAGCATAAAATAATGTGAATACGTAAAGGAGAATAGCAGAAATATACTGACTTTGATCGGTTTGTAGGATGTGTGTATAACAAAATTTTTCTCCCTTTGAAAGTCTCCAAGCTTTCTCTTTGAAGATGATGTCCAAGCTCCAAGCTTTGAGATGGATTCCAAGCTCTTGGGATTGGTTTCCCTATCACATTATATGATCTTGAAAATTTACAACAAATTTTCTATATTTTCCTTGTGAAGCTCATGGCAATGAGAGCTTTTAGGAGATGGAGAATGGTGTGCGATGAGAGAGAGAATGGAATGAGTTATGTTGACTTGTTTTTTATTTCAAAAATCGAAATAATGATATACCAAATATTTGGTATTAAGTCAATCACCATTCAACTTGTGTGTTTTACAAGTTAACAACCACTCACCAAATTCCATCACCAAAAAGCTAAGTTAAATGATAAGTGATGTGACTTGTGATGTGACACGTGGGCCCCACTTGATTCAAAATCCGAGTGGGCCCGCAAACACATCTCGGGCTCGGGTTCGTTAATTTCGAATTAACAAATTTTTCGTTGCGACGTGATTAAATCAAATTTAATTAAATAATTATGCCTAGCAAAATTACTATTCACATCGCTCGCGAATTAATTCTAAATCAATTCGCGAGCCCGAATTAAAATATAATTTTCATTCCGTTATGAAATCTCATTTCATTTAATATATTGAATATATTATTTTTTCAATTAATTCCAAATTAATCGTTCTCTCTCTTCTATTAGTATTTTATCCCAGATAAAATCTCTCCGTAATTAATCCTAGAGTAATTATGTTTGAATCATACGTCATCGGTGAATCTTCGGGAAGTGACCCATGAGATTCTTGGATATGTTGGCAGTAAATCCGGTCGTCGAACTATCCGAACATGTGTGTACCTCGTACCACGTTTTTACCGATTTACGAGACATAGTTGGCTTCTAGCAAAGCACCGTGCCTACCCAATTCTCCAGAAATATTCTTAAAGGAATATATAATCTATGTCAGGCGTAGTATACGTAGTATTGCGTATTGCGATCCAGTATCGGATGTCACATGCAAGGCTTGGGGCTGGAATAGTGTATGCCCCGTACGAAGCATATATCGGATCACAAACAACTAGTCTCTTTATTATTGGATAATCATGACCTTGTCATATTATCCCGATGGTTGCAACCATTTAGAGTACCAGTTTTGTATCCCTGCGTGATCATCATCTCCATATGGCTGAAGTGATACTTCCATCTTGACATCACACCCACTATACTACGATTCTCAATAAACCCAGAAGTGGCGTACACAGAACCTGTTAAAGTCCTGTACGACCAAAACCAAAGCGTATTGATTGTCGCAAGTACTAGTGATGTAAGTCTCAAGTTAAGACCAAATACATCTACCCTGATTCGGATTCCCATAGACACATAGTCGTACTACCAATGAGACTCTGAGGGGTCTATCCAGAGCGAAGCTGTTTCCGTACAATCGGTAAACACAACCACCTATCACACTTGCATAAGTATCCAATACTTAAATACATGATAACTATGTTGTTACGCTTCCATAACATGCACAAGTGCAATACTAGTCTATTATGCATTATCAATGTCCAGTCTCGATAATACTACGACTAGGGATATTTAATGATTAAACCTTTGTGGGTTGATATTGTCTCATATCTTATAATCCGGAACTAATCATAAGGACTTTTATCATTTATATATATTGGTAATCCAATTACAAATGATAAAAGAACAAGTTCAAGTTCCTTTGTCACATAGTTAATTTGTACAACAACACCTTGTTCTGTACAAATAGTGTTGCTATGGGTCATAATTGTCCAACAATCTTTCACTTGGCTATAGCCAATCACTCAAGTGTCCTACACTTGAACTATGTACTGGTTGCTCTCAAACTTCTGCTGAGAAAAAACTTTCATCAGCGGATTTGCATTGTTATCATCTGATGCGATTTATTCGATCATCACATCGCCATGATGTATGATTCGATGAATCAGATGAACTAGTTGAAGTATATACTTGGATCGTTGATGAGACCATTAATTCTTTAGCCTGTGTTGTAGCCTAGCTCAGCTGCTAACAGAACTACTACTAATCTAATTAGGAATTTTACAGATCAAAAATTGCTTCTTTTGCAACCACAGCTGTAGCAATATTCCACTTTTGTTTTTTATTCGGCAACAGTATCTTGCTTGGAAGATTTTTAGCTCACCGTTGTGTTATTTCAACTATATAATACCCTTATTACGACTTATAGTCGTTTTTTTCAGTTTGGAAACTTGCAACGGTGAACCCAGTCACTTCAAGTTCTCCTTCTCCATTTATAAGAAAGCATACTTAGTTCGTCTAAGATACTTAAAGATGTTCTTAACATCAATCCAGTGACTATCACTTGGATTGGCTTGATTGTGACTCCATATGCTCAAAGCATATGAGACACCAAGTCGCGTACATCTTTTCAATGTACGAGTTCTCGGAGAGTGCCAACAACTTTTAGATCTATCCCATTAGATCCTTATTCCTAGAATAAAGGTTGCATCTCCCAAGTATTCTATAGAGAATTTTCATAAAAGCCAAATTTCACAAATTGTTTTATGGGAATGTCATTTACAAGAAATGATATGTCATCATTATATAGGACAATTATTGTCAGTGCGCTCCCCCACCAACCTTCTTATATACACAAGAATTATCTTCGTTTTGAATTAAATCATATACCATTATGATCTTATCAAAACGTTGGTTCCAAGAAGACGATGCTTGCTTCAATCCATAAATGGATCGATTTAACTTCCAAACCTTGTTTGCATGTTTCGGTACGACAAAACCGTCAGGATGTTGATAAACATCCTCCAAAAGGTTTCCGTTTAAGGAAAACGGTTTTGATATTCAGTTGCCATATTTCATAAATGAAACATGCAACATTAGCAAGCATTATCCGAATGGATTTAATCATGTCAACGAGTAAAAGGTTTCGTCATAGTCGACACTATGTTGATGACGATACCCTTTCTATACAAGCCTAGCTATGTACATTTGTATGTTGCCATCCATGTATGTCTTCATTGAAGACTCAATTAGTACCAATAGGCACAATGCCTTCAGGTACAGCAACCAGTGTCTAATCTTGGTTGGTATACATGGAATCCATTTCGGACATCATGGCAGTTTGCCATAATATGGAGTTGATACCTTGTATCACTTCCTCATACGTAGTTGGTTCGTGTTCCTCAATAAGATTGACATCTTTATGAGGTTAGATCAGAAACCCATACCTCCTAGGTTGATTTCTGACTCTCTCCGACTTGCGCGGTTCTTGTGTATTTGAAGATTGTGGTACAGTTTCATCCCTGATGAATTGTTTGTGTTACGTTAAGGAATCGGTGTCTGGAACAGTATTACTACTCCGATTTTCATCGAGTTTTACTTTCCTCCCACTTGCCACTCCATATAGGTATTCCTCTTAAGAAAACTGCATGGAGAGCAACAATGATATTGTTCTCTTGTGAGTTGTATAAGTACTATACATTGGTTTCCCTATGAAAACCTACGAATAGGCACTTATCCGATTTTGGGTTCTAGTTTGGTATCATCCAAACATATGCCCAGCAATCCCAAATCTTCAGGAATGAGAAAACCTGGTTTCTTTCCTATTCATATCTAAAATGAAGTCTGTCTAACACATTTTCATGGAACCTTATTCAAAATAAGTATTGCACTATTTAATGCGTATCCTCATAAGGAAATTGGTAGCTCAGAGCGACTCATCATTAACCTTATTATGTCCAACAAGGTTCGGTTTCTCTGTTCAGACATACCGTCAAATTGAGGTGTTCCGGGAGGAGTCCACTGTGAAAGAATACCATACTCTTTCAAGTAATCGAGAAACTTATTGCTCAATTAATTTCTACTACGGTCCGACCATAATATTTTTAATACTTTTAACCGGTCTGTTTTCTTACTTCGTGTCGAAACTCTTTGAATTTATCAAAAGTTTCTGATTTATGTTTCACAAGAAACACATAACCATAACGCGATGCCTCGTCCATAAAGGTTACAAAGTATTCATGTCCACCTCTAGCCTAGCTAGACATGGGCCCACTTACGTCACAATGAACGAGGGGTAACAGATCAGTGGCACTTACACTTTTACCAAGTAAAAGGTGTTTTAGGCATTTTGCCTAATAAACTAGATTCGTAGACATTATTTGAATTAAAATCAAATCTGTCCTAGTACCCACCCTTTGAAAGTGTGGATATACGAGTCTTGTTAATGTGTCCCAGACAACAATGCCACAAATAATTCTCATATGAATTATTCAGTTTGAGCTATTTGTTTGTCATGTCATATGTATGAGATTCATTTATATTCTAAATATAAATACTGTTATTCACATCTAATGTGCTTATCTCAATATCATCTTTATAAAATAAAACACTTAGTGTTCTATAAAGGTATATACCCGCAACAGGTTATACTAGATATAGAGATAATGTTTCTAGTCAAACTAGGTACATTATAAGAGTTTCCTATTTTAAGTACATGCCCCAAGGGCAGTGTAGGCATTACATTTTTGCATATAAGTCCCGATGATGAGTCTCGTATGGAGACACTACCCTTTGAGTTACGGAAGTCGCGGGAAATGGACATCGGAATGGAAAGATCAATACATTGTTTGGATTTAATTTAATTCGTTGCTTAGCTTCGGGTCGCTCATTGGATCTCTGTTTTAAAATTCATCCTTGGCCCAAAACCTCCGCAACCTATACTAAACCACAACACCCAAGCCCACAACTACCAACCACACGCCCAAGCCCACCAACATAGCCAACCACACGCCCATAAGCCTCCAAGCCCATTAAATCACATCCAAAAATAGTCAAAACACATTAAACACATGTTAAAATCCAATCAAATCTCATAAATCACCTTCCTAATTGAATTAAATCACATGCCTAAACTAAATAAAATCAAATCAAATCTCATAAATCACCTTCCTAATTAAATTAAATCACATGCCTAAACTAAATAAAATCAAATCAAATCTCACAAATCATCTTCCAAATTTAATATATATTTTCCTCGTAGTACACTAATTATGATATATCCCCCATAATTGCATGATACGTTCCCTACCCGTACAAGGACAAATTCAACCCTCTCCTATAAAAAGACACCCAAACCAAGCCCTTATACCCCTAGTTAGCACCCTCACGACACAAACACCTAGCATCCTCACTCCAATTCCACAAATAAAAAACCCTAGCCCCTTCTCTCTCACCTCTATCCTCTCGGCAATAAACCATAAACACATCCTCACTCATTCGGCTAACCCCATATCCCATCAACCCTCGACACCTCACGTGAAAACCCTTGGCGCACCACGTCGCCCTCTTTCACTGAACATGCACAAACCATAGACCCTTCAACAAAGCTCAATCCACACGCCAAACACAGATCACATCCACCAAAATATACACAAACCGACGCCTAAAAGACTCATCCACTAACCGACAACCTAATACCCTTCAAAGCACTCACTGGCCCAGTTTTACACCCATAAAACAAACAACCCTAACTGACTTGGGCACACAGCCTCACTGACTGAGAGAGAAGACACATGGCTGCAGCCCTTGGCCTCACCAAAATAAACGTGAGCATCACATACTCTCAGCTCACACAAATAGACACACATTCGGTTGACACTTTCACGCCACTCACAAAATAGCTCCCCAAATAGACACATACCACCGAAAAACACAAAGCTAAATAGCAGCCACCAAGCCGTGAGCAACACCCAAGAAACTGAAACCAAACAGTCCAGAAAAAGCCCCCTAAACAGCAAACAAACTGGCTCCATATTCACCATAAATAGCCCCCAAACTGCACCATATATCACCGAAAATACAGCCTGAAAATGCCCATATAATCATCGAAAAATACCCTGAAACAGCCCCTACAATTACCGCTAAACACCATCCAGAAAACTGCACATCCATCGCATAAACTGTACCCCGAAACACAACTCAAACAACCAAAAATAGTGACCAAAAATAGCAGCAAAATAGAGTGAACAACATCCCAAAACAATGAGGCAATGAAGGAAAAAAACGAACCAGTGAACCAGAGGAGTTGCAGAGCATTAACCCTTCCGACGACCGTGTAACGCACTTCCAAGAGGTGACTTAAAGGTAAGACCTGAGGGCACCCTTTTATTTATTCTGGTTCATCTTGTTAATATTTATTAATATTCTTCGCATGCGTATTGTTGATTTATGTATGTGTGTGCCATTGGATGAATGATTTTGTGCTATCTCTCGTGGTATATCGGATGGAAACCCAGACGTAAATTCCGTAGCCGAATCCGAATGGACAGTAGTGCGGTCTGAACTTGGGATACAATTCCACGAACCGCTTGAGAAACTCACATATTTCATTTCATCTAATCTTGTGTTTATTCGTTATTTATTAGAAATAACATCTTATTTTTATGCATGATTTAGTTGTTTAGTATGTTATTTTTATGCATGATTTAGTTGTTTTTTTTGCACTATGAGCTTAATTATATCTCTTCATTGTTTATGTTTAGACAATAGATTATTTATTTATGTTTCTGTATTCATCAATTTAATGTGTCCATGAGATTGTGTGCTTGCCGTTATTTCGACTTACTTTTATGCATGCAAACTTAGATATAGGTTATATGCAAACTTAGATATAGGTTGTATACAAACTTAGATGTAGGTTATCTTGCGTATGTATGTTGCATAGACTCGGTTATATTATCACATAAATCCGTTCATTACAAGTGGCATAAGTAAGGGACCATTCCAAACCCAACGGTTTGAGGTCTTCCCTTGCAAGGGGTGAGTGCGGCCATAAATCATTTTTCCCAATTCACATTGGGTGGCGACTCCATTATATTTCTCTGGTTTAGTCCCCCGCGGGCTAATCTGTACTCCTGACCGGGCCGTGAGCCTGGAACAGTGTCGCCAATTTCTGTGTCCTACAGTTTGGCGACTCCACTTGGGATAGAGAATCGGCCCCGAAATAATGCCTTGTAATGTTTGTGATTTTTGTTTTTGTTAACCGTGTCTACAGTAGGTTGAAGGGGTTTAATCAAAGTCACTATTAGAGCTAGGTAATGGTTTGATGTCTTCCTTCATTCACTACTTTTCTATAAGGAAAAGCTGTGAAGGAACCTAGATAATCATTTACTCGAAGCTTACCGTGATGGACTAATTTGGAGGACCTATTGTTTATTCCTGTCACCAAGGCGATAAGAGCCTAAGAGGCAAGGGTAATTAAGAGAGTTCGCTCCACCCTCCCTCTGGGAATCTTCAATAAGAAATCCATTTGATAGTCAGTCATGTATCATCACATGTTGGCACGTACCTTAGCGTACAAAAAGGGTGCGCTCACTTGGTCGCTCGAACCCTTGAGTGGGGAGACCTAGTTGTGGGAAATCTTTCACCAACGGGAGCCTTTGTCTACGCTCCCATAAATCCACATGTGAACCATAGTTGTATGACCCATAGGAGCCATCATCATTTGGATTCAGTTGGACTTCTTGTCATGAAATGTGAACTTGCTGGCCATTTAAACTAGGATGAGTTTGTGTCTTATGAAAATTGGGCCAAAAGCTTCTAAAATACCGATGGGCCGCTTTTTGTTTGGGCCCCCTATCATTTGAAGTTGTTTAGCCACATTATCGCAAAAGTGTAAACCTGTTGGGCCTTTTACAATTGGGACAAGTTTTCACCTCGCAATAATGAGATTGAATGCCTTTAAA